>JAKXYG010000392.1:0-36646 GCA_025895645.1 Cardicola forsteri
GCAATATAATAAAACATTTTGTAACATTTTTGTTTGTGATGTATATCTTTAAATATTTGCAATGATAAAAATTCGTGTTTGCTATAATTACATGTAGATTATTTTAAATCTAATAATGTAGATTATTTAAAATTTAATTTTAAAATTAAATAACTAAAAAAATGTAATTAAATAAAATTTATTTTTTAAATTAATTGTTTAGAAATAAATGTTTAATTGTAAAAGTAAACAATTTTGTATTACACAATTATTAACAATTTTTTTATTCTAATAAAAATTGGTATAAATAAAATGTTTAATGTGTATTTTACAATCAAAAATATTATTTTGTTAATTATATATATATATATATATATATATATATATATATAAATAATTATACATTAGCATTTTTATTTAAAAAATATTTTCATTTTAACAAGATTTAAAAAAAAAACAAAAAAAAGATTTTAAAATATTTATTGTAATTAAAATTAATAATAATAATTATTATAAAACATTTAAATAATGTTAAACATAATGCTGTAATGTAAATTAAATTGTTGGTATTTTCTAATTGTACAATAATCTTTATGTTTAATTTATTTAAACAAAAAATTACAGTGTTAAATTTAAACCAAATTATTGCAAACTTAGTTTTCTACAGCTGAGATTTAAGTATTATTTATTTTGTGTTTGGTTTTTTAAACTTGTAGTTTAACAAGTTAATTTGTTTATTTTATAAAAAGATATGTTTTAAAACTGTTATTGGCAAATATTAGATCTACATTTAATAATCAATTGTTTTAAAAACTATAGACGGTTTTTTAACCGTTTGCTTACATAATAATAATAATAATAATAATAATAATAATAATAATTATTATTATTATTAATATTATTTTAAATTTATTACATACAATTTTAGTATTAATAAAAAAAATAATAAAAATTTAACTTAACAACATAATTACTAATATAATATGTATATAATATGTATTTATATAAACTGGTAAAAATGTTTTTTGTAAAACATTTAATGTGGTAAAATAAATAAATAAAAAACAGTAGCGTACAATAACTTTTGTATACATATAAAGTTAAACAAATAACGATATAATTTAACACCTAATATATTAATTTTATAAAAAGTATAATATAAGCATTATATTATAATAAAAGCGTAATTTAGTTATTTTTAATTTAAAATTATTTATACAAAACATACTCTGTGTTATATGTTTTCAAAATAAAAACTAATTTTATTTTAGTTTATTTTGTTTAAAAGAGAAATTTAAAGCTAATTTGTTTATTGATTACATATTAAAATTAGTTTAAATAAAAAACTGAAATTAAATTAATTATTTTTATAAACATTGTTTTTTAATTAATAATAGGTTTTTTCATTTCTGAAGTAAAATAACTATTTATAAGTATATTAAAATTACATATAATTTTATCAACATTTTTTAAAATTGCATATGAAAACACCTAATAAATTAATTACAAACATAATAAATATAATACATTTTTTAATCCTGTGTTGTAAACTTTACTAACAAATATAAGTTCATAATTTCAAAAAATACATTTTTAAAAATATTTTTCAATATATTTTACTTATTTTTATATTAAAACACAATGTAAAATGTAAGTACAAATTATAATAAATTAAAACATATAATGTTAATATTATAATTATCTTTTATTTATTTAATTTATTTGTATAACTATTTTGTCAAAATAAAAAAAACATTTATACAATGTAAATTAATACAATTATAAATAAACATTATTTGTAGATAACACTAACTTTAATATAATTTTATAGTTTTTAATAATAAAAATACAAAAATAAATAATTAAAATTAAAATTTAATTAATACATTGTTATAGTTAAAATAGAAGTATTTACTTAAAAAAAGTTTAAAAAATATTTTTTATTAACAATCTAAAATTGTATAACAAAATATTAAAAAATGGTATTAAAAATTGGTGTGTAAATAAAGGTTTTTTAATGCTAAATTAGTAAATATAATTTTGTTTACTATAATATTATTAATAAAAATAATAAATTTTTTATGTATTATATATATATATATATATATACTCACCCAGCTCTGGAATACATTTTTAAACATTAAAATTATATGTAAATATATATTAATATATTTTTAAAATTATAATTAATAATATATTGTTTCTTATATATATATATATATATATATATATATTTACTCTCTACAAAAATTTACTCTCTACAAAAAAGTATTAAAAAAAGAAACACAATTCAAAAATGTAGTTTTAAAAATAAAAAATTATGAATAAAAATAATACATTATTTATATAATGCAATAATTATTGACAATTTTTTATACTGTACACTATATATATATATATATATATATATATATATATATATATATATATAAATATTTAAAAAAAATAATAGTGTTACTATTACTACGTTAATTTTATATAATAGATAAAAATAAGTAAAATAATATTTTTGTTTGCGAAAAACATTTTTTATTGTAATTATTATTGAATTTTGTTACTATTAATGTTTAATATAAAAAATATTTTCTTAGTACAAATTTTAAGAATGCAAAACGTAAAGTAAAGTTTTGTTTTGTAATAAATAAAATTAATTATTATAATATAATTAAGATGTAGTCTAATTATACAAAAAAATATATATATATTAAAGTTTATAAAATTAAATTTTAATTTTGTTTAAATTATATAATAAAGTGTAATGTATTTTAAAAATTAACTTTAAATACATATTGTGTTAATAATAATTTTTTAAGTTTAAAAAAAATAAAAGCTTAATTTTTTTATAATTAACATTATACTTAATAATGTTTTTTACTTAATTGTTTATTGTAAACCAATGAAAATATTACGATAATGTTTATATTAATAAAAACATACATTAATAAAATTACAATTATATTCCATTTATTTTATTAATTATTATAGATAATATAATTAGAGTTAATATTTATATTAACATTTATGCAACGTAATTCTATAAACATATATTTAAAAATTGATTGCTAATTAAAAAGCAACAACTATAAATATATTATATTTTTTTATTTTGAATATGGTATATAATTAAATAATAAAAACAATATTTAATTATTATGTTATAATTATAAAAAAATGTTTAAAAATGTTTAAAAGATATTTTTTGTTAAAATATTTTGTAAGTAAAATTTAATATAGAACGTTGTTTAATGCCAAATTATTGTACGTAATTTTATTTATTATTAAACGCCGTTAAAAGTAATAAAAATATATTAAATATATAAATATTCTTTTTACTTATATATATATATATATATATATATATATATATATATATATATATCAAATAATAAATACAGTAAATTCTTAAATTACAAACCCGCTAAATCATAAAACAAAAATTGATTTAACATATATATTTACTAATATTTAAGTAAATATAAATATAGTTATTTTATACATTTATGTATTTATATATATATTTTTATTTTAAAAGCAATTGTACCTCAGCCGGATATTTAAATAAAAATTAAATTTTTAACTTGCAATTTACGACTTGTGAGGTAAGGCGCCTGTCACTCTACACGTCTATTAAAACGTTATTAATTATTTTTTAAAAATTATTGCAGTGTTTTGGCATTGTAATACGTAATTTGTTCTATTATTATTATTAGCATATTTATAATTTTTTACTCTTTTTTATAATAGTTAATTTTCGTTATCTACCTTAATTTTGTTTTAGTTTCAAATATTTTTTTCTGTGACTAATCCCCATTTACCTCACTATTTATTTAAAAAAAAATCTTACTAATATTATTAATAAATAGAACCACGAATCAAAAAGAATTTTACTTAACTTGTAAACAGATATTTAATCAACTTTTATTAAACATTGTTTTCTGTATTATTTTATTACGAGTTTACCACAATTAAATTAAATAATGTCAACGGTTTTTTATATTTATAAATTTTACAAAAAAAAGCAAAATTAATATTTATTTATTTAACAAAAATTACGTAAGAATATAGTAAAAATAGCATTATTTACCCATAACTGTAAACCATTATATATAAAGTAATGTATATCGTTAAAGAAAACGCTAAGATTTAATAGCTATGTATGCTCAAATATAATATTATGTTAAATAAAAGTCTTAAATTATATCAAATATTGTATATATTAGTAGTACACACCCGCTTAAATTTATAACAAAAAATTAATTAACACATATATTTAAAAATAAACGACATTGCACTTATGTAAAAAGTTATTAAAAATATATTTTATTATGTTTTCTTAGATACAGTTAAAATAAATAAACATAATTTACCATAATTTAAATTAAAAAAAAAGTTTTTAAATACAATATTTTTAAAAACAAATTAAATGTGCATACATTAGCTTGGTATACATAAATAATGTAAATGTAGTTATCAGTATGTAACATAAATTTACCCATAGCTGTAAAACATTGTAAAGGTAAATACATAAATATTACATATATATGTATATGTATACATACGTTGCATATTTTGTATTATATATTTTACATTAAATAAAAAACAATTATATTCTAAAATATATTAGCAAGCATAAAGTTAATTAACATTTTTATCTCAAAAAATGTTGTTAACTACGTTTTTTATTTTATTATTGCAAAGTATATTAAACATGTGTTTAATTCTACATTATAATGTTATAGCCCAACATTCCTAATTATTTAGTTATTTTTTAAAATATAGCTTGGTATATTTATCAAATATTTGATGCAATTTTTTTTTAAATTTACATAAAATAGAAGTTACATTTTGTTTTAAACTGATTTACTCAAATAGTGCAATGTAGAAATAAACATTTAAAATTTTATAATATTATAAAATGTACATTGATTACTTGTATTAATTCGTTTTTAAACATTTATCTTATAGTATACAAAATGTATGCAACTTCTAAGTAGTAAAATAAAAACAAATAAAACAACACATTATTTGTTAGCATTATTATTTCATTTATTAATGTACATAAATATATAAAACATTTGTTAAATATTTTATAACGTCAATAATTAAAAATACTGTTTTTATATTGTTTTTTAACTATTACATATAAGAATCTATCCATGTACAAATATAATAAGTATAAACATAATATATTACACCACAAATTATATAATTTATAAATAATCATTTTTGCCTATAACTTATTAATTTACAATTTTAAATTAATTTTAGTAACAATAATTTATTATTTTTATTTATATATTTTAATGTAAAATATTTATCAATGATGGTTATTATAACAGCTGTATATGTAATTATAATATTTATACATTATTTTAACATTATTTAAATACAACTGTTATAATACATAAATTTTTATATGTAAATAGATTTGCATGTATTTAATTAAAACACATTTATTATTTTTAAAAATAAAATCTGTTTTATTAATAAACCGCAACACAGTCAAAACGTTTTATGTAAATAAACATAAAATGTTTGGTCTTAAACATATTGTATGTCAAAAATTAACATTTAATCGACAATTGTTAACACAGTTATTGACATGTTTCTACCGGTTTTCCACAAATTAATAAAATATTGATCTTTTTTAATTGTTTAACCACATATTTTAAAAAAGATACGTTGCTAATTTTGGAATAAAACGTTTATTTTACTAAAAGCAAAATATATTTAAAGCAGTCATAAACCGTATTTAAATTAATTTCAGGGTTGTTTCTTTGTTACAAAAATAAAAAACTAATGGTTACAAATAATATTTAATGTTGACTGTCAAATAATTAACAAACATTGCATTAACTACCACTACTATTGTTTTTTAACTATTTTATTAGTAAAAATGTAGGAGTTTGTTATGTACGTCTTATTACAAGCATTAACTCATAATGTTAATAAAAATATCAAACAGTTTTTTATTTTTTAAATAATACGTTAGCATTATTTTAATAACAATTGCAAATGTTTTTTTAATTTTTGTAATAAACAAAAAAACAAACACAATGCAACCCATTTTATTTAGATTACATTACAAAAATAATACAAAATATTTTTTGTTCAGATAATTATCTATTGAAACGTAAGCCAATTTATACAAAATACAAATAGTATAAAAAATGTTACTTCGTTTAACAATTTATTATGCATTTTTAACTATACATTTGAGCGTTGCATAATTGATAATTATAAAAGTGCAAAGTAATATAAATAAAATTCTCATTATTTTTATTTTTAATTACTTTTTTGGTTTGAATAACTTTTTTATCAAATTGTGCATAACATAGCTTAACTAATGTATGGGGCAGCGTTTTATCGTAGTGTGACCCAAGTAACATTAAACATTATCCAAATTTTTTGTTGTAATTTTTAAAATGTGCTAAGAGTATATATTTGAATTTGGAAAATAGGACATTTAAGCATAAATTATAATTTTTATTCAATTTTTGTTGTTGTTTGCTTATTTACTCCTGTAAAAAACTTAATAAATTTATGTACTAGAGCATGTGTGATTGTATTCTAATGTGGTGTAATTACAATTTATTTATCGTATTTAAATTAAACTGTAAATCATGCAAACACGTTTTTTTAACATAAATACAAATAAATATAAATATTATATAAAATATGATTAAATGTTAACTTTACGTACCCGCTAAATTAAAAAAAAATAATTTACATTTGTTTTTATTTGTATAAAAATAGGTATATATTTTTAATTAATTTAATGTTTTATTTTTTAAATTGTTTTGTAAAAACACTGCACATATAAATATGTGCATATATGTATATAGAGTAAATATATTTATTTTTAATTAAACATTATCAATACAATTGTTGAAGAAATTAACAAGAGTAAATATGTTTAATTCATACAATTTTTTATTTTTAATTTGTTTTGTAAAGACACCGTGGCAGAGATAAAACGTTTTATATAATTCTACATTAAATGTTTGGTTTTAAACTTAGTGCATGTTATAAATAGTATTTTGTTTTATTTGACAAAGCATCGTTTTTGTAATTGTGTTTTTTACAAATCAATAACATAGCATTTTAAATTAAACTATGTATTCCAGTTTGCAATAAAATTATTTTTTAAAAATCATTTAGTAAAATTATGGTAAAAATAGATATACATGGCTAACAATAATTTAAAATATTTTAGATGCGTTAAAATAATGTGTATAAATTTGGATTTATATTAATAATTATAATAAAAATATTATTATAATAAATTATATTATTTATAACTCAAAATTGATTTATATAAATATATATTTATATGTATACATGAATGAATGCATATGCACATATAAATATGTGCATATATGTATGCATATAGAGTAAATATATCTACTTTTAATTAAACATTATCAATAAAATTGTTAAAGAAATTAACAAGGGCATTGCTTGTTAATGTTTATTATTTATTTATTTATTTTATTTTATGTTTGTTATTTTAAATGTTTTACAAAAACATTTTTTAACAGTGAACATTTTGCGAAACCGAACGTAGGCCTTCATTTTAGTGTCGGTTATAGGATTCAAACCCATGCCCACTAAAATTTAAATTCAAGCGCTGTAACTCTAAGCTACGCCGGCATGGTATTTTTGTAAAATAAAATTATTTTAACAAAAATATACAAGAATTTATGTTTTCAAAATAAACATTTTGTAAAATAACAATTAACTTAAAAAAACATTTATTTTATAATTAGAGTACACACTAAAATGTTTTGTATATATCTGGATTTATATTAATAATTTTAATAGAAATATAATTATAACAAATTATATTATTTATGATTTTAAATTAATTTATATAAATGTATATTTATATGTATACATAAATATATGCATATGCATATTTGTAATTAGACAAAAACAGTATACAGAGTCAGGTAAAATTTATAAAATGTAATACACATTACATAAATTAATTTTATTTAAAAATATTTATTTTAGTTTTAACATTAATGTATTTAAATTAATAAAATGTTATAATTACTTATATTTTGTGTTTGTTGCGTTTTACAAAAAATTATAAAAACACATAATTTGTTTAAAAAGGTATTTTATAACCTAATATACATAAATCCCTAAAAATAATTATTAACCATTAACATTTAAAATGTATTAAATATATTTTTTGTTATTTGCCAGCCGTTAGGCATAAAAAGAATTTTGACACCATATTATTTATAGGTAACAAGTTACTTTATAACATAGTCCTATTAACTTAGATTATATTTACTGTTAACGCATAATTTAAGGGATATATACATATTATAAATAAACCAATATAAATAAATTGTTTATTTTAGAAATAGAAGCATTGATCACGTCATACATAAAAAATGTTTTTCTAAATATTAAGTTTGTTAAAAAAATAAATTACAATTAATAAAAAATAACAATTACTTTCTTTATTAACAAATTCAACTATGCATGTATATGTATATTACAATAACGGCATTTATATATTTTATTAACCTTAACACAAATAAACTAAATAAGTATTTTGCATATTATTAACTATTAATTGTACACACCCGCTAAAATATATATAACAAAAATTAACATACATTTCCATTTATATAAAAATAATTAGAAATATACATAATTAACAAAACTTGTTTTGTTAAAAAACTGCAATATAACCACAACGTTTTATGTAAATAAACATTTAATGTTTGGCATCAAAAAGTTATTATATATTAATAATATAATAATATTGTTTTTTTAACCCATATTTTACAAAAGGTAAATTGCTCACATAGTAATAAAACTATATTTTATTTAAGAAGGCTTGGTATAACTACGGTAAAAACAAATGTACATAATTTACAATAATTTAAAAATATTCAAATAACGTTTTTAAAATAAATTTTGAAAAAAACATTTTATGTTTTAAAATAATGTGCACATAATTTTATTTATTATAAACAATTTTAACGCAGTTAGTAATATGGAATTAAGCTAACAACAAACTAAGAAACATATATATATATATATATATTTAAGCAATGTATATTTTTTTATTGTTTATTACGTTTGTATGTATGCACATTTAAAATAATTTTATTGTACATATTTGCAAAATAAAAATATAATAGCAAATATATTGTAACATTTTCTGTAATTAATAAACATTTTGTCGAATTAATATTTACTTATAAATATTTATTTTATAACTAAATTGCATTTTGTTACTTTATATTAGTAAATATACAAGTACATAATTATACCAGATGGTATAAACTATAAAAATAGAATACATGTTAAAAAAATTACACACATTTTAGAAGTTTTTAAATTAATATAATGTACTTATATATTATATTTTGTGTTTGTTACATTTTATAAAAAAATATGTATTTATTTATAGTAATAACATTTATAAATTTTTACTTTTATATTAATATATTATAAATAATATTATAAAATATCAATTTTACACACCGTCTAAATAATATAACAAAAATTAAATTAACATAAAATTTTTTATTTATATATAGTTTTATATGTACTTTATTTAAACAATTATACTTATTTTTTTAATTAAAATCTGTTTTGCTGATAAACAGCAAAATAATTAAAACAAAATCTACAATAAACTCTGACAATTCGTTGGTTTTTTTACACAAAACACAGTTTTTGTATATATTTTTAGGTTTTTTTGAGTACATATTCTGAAAATATTATAAAAATAACATTAAAAAAAACGTGTGTTAGATTATTGTTAAAATAAATAGACACAGTTTACAATAATTAAAATTGTAAAAAAACCGTTAAACATTAAATACTATTAAGTACCAATATGATAAATATAATATGAATATATTATACTAAACAGTATATTATTTATAAATATAAAATTGTGTATAACTTGTTAATTTACCCGTTTAAAATAATTTTAACACTAACGTTACATTATTTTTATTGTCAAAACATAATTTAGTGTATTTATCAGTAAAAGCAAAATTTATCTAAATTAAGTTAATGTAAGAATTTTGCATTAAGAAAATGCGTTTTTAGTGTTACAAAAAACGTAAAACATGATATGTTAAATTGCTAATTTTGTTACAATTGTAAAATTAGTTTATTAGAATTAAATATAATATTTACAAATTGTAATAATTAAATTAAATATGCATGCCATTGATATATTAATTATACTATTACTGTTTTAAATGTTTGTTGTTATTATTTTTATATTAATAAGGAATGTGTTACTAGTAAGATATTAAAGCTTAATAATATATATATATATATACATAAAGTTTTAAACATTAATAAAATAATTTTTTTAATAAAAAAATAATAACACACTCGCTACAATTTTAAACAAAAAGTAAATAAAAACAAATTTATTTATAAATAGATTTAGTTTACTTAGTCTAAACAATTTTATTTTAATTTTTTATTACAAATGTGTCTAACTATAAAACTACAGCGCACTTAAAATGTTTTTTATATATAAACATTAAACTGCTAATTTAAAAAAAAAATCTACATTATAGATTGACAATTTATTTTTATTAAAAAAAAACAATTATTAGTATGCTGTTATTGTTTGTTTTTTAAAATGTAGAAAACATGCTTCTTTAAATAAATATTTTGCAAAAAACAGATTGTTCATTGTACGTACAAATATTTTTTATAAAAAAAATGTGTTAAATTACGGTTAAAATAAATGTACATAATTTACAATAAATTAAATTTAAAAAATTTTTTTTGGGATTTTGTACTTTTAGAGTAGCAATATATTTGTTATAAAAAATATATTACATAAAAAATTATATTATTTATAAATATGTATTTTGTATTTTATTTTTTAATTTATACTGTGTTTTTGTTTTTAAATTATAATGTAATATATTTACTAATAAAAATTAGATATACTTAAACTAAATTAATTAAAATTGGATATTACAAAAGTGTGTTCTTAGTATAGGTTAAAACATCAAACATTATATTGCAAATTGTTAATTTTGTTAAAAGTGTAAGTTACGTTTAATCAAAATGCACATATAATTTATAGATTGTAATAACTACAATAAATATGCAAACCAAGTTTTTATATATATATAAATAGTACAATAATACTATTTATACAATTTTAAACGGTAATAAAAAATAATTTAATATAATATAATATTAACACACCCGCTGAAATATAAAACAAAAATGGAATTAACACACATTTTAATAATTTATTATTAATTTATTTAGTTTAAATTATTTAAAATTGTTATTTTTTATTAAAAACATGCAATGCATGTTTTTCATAAATGTACAATAAATATTTGGTTTTAAACGTGATACGTTTGAACAATTCACGTTTATATGCTATATGGTTACATAGTTAATTGTACCATGTTAATACGTGTTTGCTACATATATTTAAAATAATGGTTTTTAATGTTTCTTTAGTTACATCTTTTAGAAAGGTCTTATTTTACAAAGAACCTTTTTAATAAAAATTGAGTAGAACTACGGTAAAAATAAATACACATGGTTTAGAATAATAAAAAATAAAAAATGGTAGTCTATAACATTAAATATTTAAAAGCATTATAAATGTGTTAATATCATGTGTATATAATTTGATTTAATAAATAATTTTAATGCAATGTTTAATATTATAAAATAATTTACCTCATTCTGTAAAAATATACATAGGAAATGTTAAACGTTATTTTATTAAAACTTATTAGATTTTATAATTATAATTTTGACCAATAAAAATAATTTTTGCGTGAATACATCTAATTTTAGTGAAAGGTATTAATAAAATTGCAAAAATTAAAAAAAAATAAACTTATTATTATCTACTAATAATAATGATATATTTAGTATATTTTAATCAAATTGTAATTATAGAAAAAAACATACAATTTTTTTTAATTTATTAACATTATTATTTTAAGCTTATTTTAGTAATGCTCAAATGTTTTGTAAAATGTATTATTTTATTTTTGTAAAATTTTATTAGTTATGCACGTATTATTATTAATTAAATTAAAGTATTATTGTTTATAATGCTTGGTTTCAATTAGTTTTTACACATTTTGTTAACTTAATCTATAAAAATAATTAAAAATGTTGTAATGCACGTGTTATCTTAACAACTAAAGGGAATTACAATAAAACTAATGTATTAAATAAACAATGTATACGCAAAACTAAATTTGATAAGAAAACAATATTGTTATTATAATGACACTGTACATAATAAGACTATAAAATAATGTGTCCTAAAATAAATAATGTATTTGCATTTGTTAAAAAAACGGCACGTACGGATTTTTTAATTACAGGAAATTTGTTTTAAAATAAGAAAATTATATGTTTAATAATGTATTGAATTATAACACTTTATTAATTATTACAATTTGGTTTTTATAATTAATTAAAACATTATTAAAATTTTAATTTGCTTATGTTAATTATTTATTAAATGATTGTTTTTTAATGTGGTGCAATTCTTGTATAGTACAACTTTACTTTTTAAGCATTGTATTTTAATTATTTATATTTTAAAGAAGTTTTTATTAAATTTTGTTAATAATACTTAAAATGTTATATTTATTATTAAATTGCAATTAAACTTGCCAAATATATAAATTTTTAATTGTCATTTAGGCTTAAAAAATTAACCGTTGCATTATGTCAATATAGCTTGTTACCAAAACTTATTTAAATTATTGTATATATATTACAATAGCACTAAATTAAAAAAGAAATGCGAATAAATAAATTAATAAAAAAAATATAACATATTTTAAACATGCTACTAACAAAAGTACAGTACAAGCAGCATTGTATTTTAAATGTAAAAATTTTTTGTTGAATAAAAATAAATGCCGTTTATCTAAACTCAAAATACAAAAAAAGTAACAACATAAAAATGCTGTAAGACTTTAAATATTTGGCAATTTTTGTTTTAAATTTAATACATGCATGTTATTTAAAAAAAACAATAAGGTTATTTTATTTTAAAATGTAGTTAACACTTTTTTATCTTATTATTGCAAAATATATTAAAATGTGTTTAATTTACTTTAATGTTTAGCCCAACATTCCTATTACATGGTTATTTTTTAAAATATAGCTTGGTATATTTACCTAAATACTTAATGTAATTTTTTTTTAAATTTACATAAAATAAAAATTACATTTTGTTTTAGACTGATTTACTCAAATAGTGCAATGTGAAAATAAACATTTAAAAAGTAGATTATAATTAATGAGTAATATTATAAATGTATTATTGATTACTTGTATTAATTGTTTTTAAAACATTTTTATCTTATAGCATACAAATGTATGTAACTTCCAAGTAGTGTAAATAAAAACAAATAAAACAAACACATTATTTGTTAACATTATTATTTTATTTACTAATATACATAAATATTTAAAACATTTGTTAAATATTTTACGCGTCAATAATTAAAAATACTGTTTTTATATTGTTTTTTAACTATTATCCATGTACAAATATAATAAGTATAAACATAATATATTACACCACAAATTATATAATTTATAAATAATCATTTTTGCCTATAACTTATTAATTTACAATTTTAAATTAATTTTAGTAACAATAATTTATTATTTTTATTTATATATTTTAATGTAAAATATTTATCAATGATGGTTATTATAACAGCTGTATATGTAATTATAATATTTATACATTATTTTAACATTATTTAAATACAACTGTTATAATACATAAATTTTTATATGTAAATAGATTTGCATGTATTTAATTAAAACACATTTATTATTTTTAAAAATAAAATCTGTTTTATTAATAAACCGCAACACAGTCAAAACGTTTTATGTAAATAAACATAAAATGTTTGGTCTTAAACATATTGTATGTCAAAAATTAACATTTAATCGACAATTGTTAACACAGTTATTGACATGTTTCTACCGGTTTTCCACAAATTAATAAAATATTGATCTTTTTTAATTGTTTAACCACATATTTTAAAAAAGATACGTTGCAATTTTGGAATAAAACGTTTATTTTACTAAAAGCAAAATATATTTAAAGCAGTCATAAACCGTATTTAAATTAATTTCAGGGTTGTTTCTTTGTTACAAAAATAAAAAACTAATGGTTACAAATAATATTTAATGTTGACTGTCAAATAATTAACAAACATTGCATTAACTACCACTACTATTGTTTTTTAACTATTTTATTAGTAAAAATGTAGGAGTTTGTTATGTACGTCTTATTACAAGCATTAACTCATAATGTTAATAAAAATATCAAACAGTTTTTTATTTTTTAAATAATACGTTAGCATTATTTTAATAACAATTGCAAATGTTTTTTTAATTTTTGTAATAAACAAAAAAACAAACACAATGCAACCCATTTTATTTAGATTACATTACAAAAATAATACAAAATATTTTTTGTTCAGATAATTATCTATTGAAACGTAAGCCAATTTATACAAAATACAAATAGTATAAAAAATGTTACTTCGTTTAACAATTTATTATGCATTTTTAACTATACATTTGACGCGTTGCATAATTGATAATTATTTATAAAAATGCAAAGTAAATATAAATAAAATTCTTATTGTTTTATTTTTAATTACTCTTTTGGTTCGAATAACTTTTTTTATCAAATTGTGCATAACATAGCTTAACTAACCAAAGGTTACTACAAAGTGACTACAAACGCTACTAATAAATAACTAAAGCACGTATACTGCAAATTTCAAATTATTTTTAATAGTACTAAAAGTAGCACCAAAATAGGCATTTTTGAAAAATTATTTAGACAATGCCATCTAATCAGAGTGGCAAAATCTAATTGATGTATGGGGCAGCGTTTTATCGTAGTGTGACCCAAGTAACATTAAACATTATCCAAATTTCTTGTTGTAATGTATTTAAAATGTACCAAGAGTATACATTTGAATTTGGAAAATAGGACATTTTAGCATAAATTATAATTTTTATTTATTTTTTGTTGTTGTTTGCTTATTTACTCCTGTAAGAAACTAAACAAATTTATGTACTAGAGCATGTGTGATTGTATTCTAATGTGGTGTAATTACAACTTATTTATTGTATTTAAGTTAAATTAAAAAAATGCAAACACGTTTTTTAACATAAATACAAATAAATATAAATATTATATAAAAATAATTAAATGTTAACTTTGCGTACCCGCTAAATTTAAAAAAATAATTTACATTCGTTTTTATTTGTATATATATATATATTTAATTCATTCAATGTTTTATTTTTTAAATTGTTTTGTAAAAACACTGCACATATAAATATGTGCATATATGTATATAAAGTAAATATATTTACTTTTAATTAAACATTATCAATAAAATTGTTCAAGAAATTAACAAGGCTATTGTTTGTTGATGTTTATTATTTATTTATTTATTTTATTTTGTTTGTTGTTTTAAATGTTTTACAAAAACATATTTTAACAATGAACACTATGCAAAACCGAACGTATGCCCGCATTTTAGTGTCGGTGGTAGGATTCGAACCCATACCCACAGAAAATTAAATTCGAGCGCTGTAACTCTAAGCTACTCCGGCGCTGTATTTTCAAAAAATTTGTAATAATTTTATTGGATAAAAGTGCTTAATAAAATTATTTTATTTTATTTATTTATTATTATTAATATTAAGCTTTAATATTTCACTAGAAATACATTCAGCGTAAAATACATTTTTACCATCAATATAAAATAGTAGCAGTACAAATAATAGAATCAAAAAGAAATAGAATGTCATATGTTAATAAATATAAATATAGTTAATATAGTATGCATGCAATTTTTAAAAAATATTCAAAATTATTATACATAGAATAAGTTATTATAAGGTACACTTGTTATATTATATTGAGAGATGTCTAAATTGATTTAAATAAATGCGTTGGTAAAAAGAATTTCTACTTTGGTAGGTTTCTTAGTAGTTTAATGTTGTTAAATTCTGGATTGGTTAATATTTTGGATAAGTAAGGCAGACATGAATTTCTGTATTGATTTGCTTTAACTTTTATGTACACGTAAGTTTTTTTTGTTTTCAAAAAAAAAAATAATTATAAACTTTATGTAGTAGATAATTGTTATTACTTTTAATTCTGGATGCTAATTGTATTCAAGATTTTAAATGTTTATTAACAAAAACATTTAATAAAATAAAATATTTGATTCTTGCAGATTTTGATACCAATAATATGCATGTTTTTAAAACATTGTAATCCTGTTTTAATAAACGAGAAAAAATTACAGGGGAGCAATATAATATTAAAAAATAAAAACATGATGTAATAAACAATTTAGTAATATAATCGTCAACATTTAGTTTTTTTAATCTTCTTGTATAGTAGCATAAGAATTTGGTTTTTAAAAATATATGCTCTACATAATCACACCAGGTAAGTATGCTATTTATGTTTACACCAAAATATTTAATTTTGTTACAAATGCATATATTTGTTTAATTTAATTTGAATGTTCTCTTAGACGCCTTGTTGTAAATTTAACAAATTTGCATTTTGATAAATTTAAATTAAGATTAAAGTTAGTAGACTATTGTTCAATTTTATTAATCAAACGTTTAAATTTGTTTAATTCATTGTTTACAAATTTTTTTATTCACAATACCATATCAACTGCAAATTTAAACAAAAGTGTTGACTTTGGTAATAGCAATAGATTTACGTACAGTAAAAATAAAAACAAAGATAGTACTGGACTTTGTCAAACTCCATTATTAATTTTTGTTAACTCTGATGTATTACAACCAATTAATGTAAATTGTTTTTTTTTGAGAAATAATTTTGTAGTCAGTTTAAAATGTAGTTGGGTGTTTTAAATAGGTCAATACGTTTACATAATTTTTTTCTCAATTATTAAAAGCAAATTTATAATTTAGAAACATGCAAGATATTGACTATTATTAATGTTCAATATAAGTTTGAGGTCGTTAAGTATTATTTTCTTAGTTAATTTTAAAAACACTGAGGTGCAAGCAATTGGACAATAGTGTTGTGGCTTTGTTCATAGGACAGAAACATTTAGAATATGTGTAATTTGTGAGATACGCCAAGTATAAGCTACTTTACAATTTATAATAGATTTGTTTTTTATTATAGATAATAATGGAGGAATTGCTGGCGTGCAGAGTTAATAAATTGCAATTTATTACATCAGCTGCAAGTGATGTGCTTGTTTTACAATTGTTAATTAATTTTTAAATATTAAAATTAATGATAGTTGTTAAATAATTTTTAATTAATTGAGTAAATTCTAATATGTTTGAGTAAAAAAAATATTTTGTTTTTTTAGCATCAATTGTACATTGATTTGTTTTTGATTTGTTAAAAATTTTGTTAATATTTTTTTAAATAGATTGTAAATTGATAGTATACAAGAACTTGTGTTTTTAAAATAATTATTTTGTAAAATAACATTTACTTAAAAACATTCATTTTATAACTAAATTACATTTTGTTAATATTGTATTTGTAATTAGATAAATACTGTATACAGAGTCAGGTAAAATTTATAAAATGTAATACACATTACATAAATTACTTTTATTTAAAAGTATTTATTTTAATTTTAGCATTGATGTATTTAAATTAATAAAATGTAATAATTTCTTTTATTTTGTGTTTGTTGCGTTTTACAAAATATTATAAAAACACATAATTTGTTGAAAACGGTATTTTATAACCTAATATATTTAAATCCCTAAAAATGGTTATTAACCATAAACATTTAAAAAGTATTTAATATATTTTTTGCTATTTGGCAGCCGTTAAGCATAAAAAGAATTTTGACACTATACTATTTATAAGTAACAAGTTACTTTTTAATATAGTCCAATTAACTTATACAATTTATTTAAGCAATAATGTTAGATTATATTTACTGTTAACGCATAATTTAAAAAATATAGATATATTATAAATAAGCCAATAAAAATAAATTGTTTATTTTACAGATTCGACCATTGATTTATGTCGTACATAAAAAATGTTTTTCTAAATATTAAGTTTGTTAAAAAAGTAAATTACGATAAATAAAAAAAACAATTATTTTTTTTATTAACAAATTCAACTATGCATATATATGTATATTACAATAACGGCATTTATATATTTTATTAACCTTAACACAAATAAAAACTAAATAAATATTTTGCATATTATTATTATTAATTGTACACACCTGCTAAAATATATATAACAAAAATTAAAATACATTTCCATTTATATAAAAAATAATTATAAATATACATAATTAATTTTTAAAAGTTGTTTTGTTAAAAAAACTGCGATAAAACCACAACGTTTAATATAAATAAACATTTAATGTTTGGCATTAAAAAAATATTATATATTAATAATATAATATTATCGTTTTTTTTCTCGCTACATATTTTACAAAACGTAGGTTGCTAACATAGTATTAAAACTATACTTTATTTAAGAATGCTAAAATATAACTACGGTAAAAACAAATGTACATAATTTACAATAATTTAAAATATTCAAATTGCGTTTTTATTATAAATATTAAGAAAAACATTTTATGTTTTAAAATAATGTGCACATCATTTTATTTATATAAACAATTTTAACGTAGTTAGTAATATGTAAATGTAATTTATTCATAATTGGAATTAAACAAACAAACAAACATATATATATATATATATATTTAAACAATGTATATGTTATTATTGTTTGTTACGTTTGTATGTATGCACATCTAAAGTATATATTTGCAAAATAAAATTATTATAGCAAATATATTGTAACATTTTCTGTTATTAATAAACATTTTGTTGAATTAGTATTTACGTATACATATTTATTTTATAGCTAAATTGCATTTTTTTACTTTATATTATTAAATGAATAAGTACATAACTACACCAGATGGTATATATTATAAAAATAGAATACATATTAAAAAAATTACACACATTTTAAAAGTTTTTAATTTAGTTTTTACATATAGGTTTTTAAATTAATATAATGTACTTATATATTATATTTTGTGTTTGTTACATTTTATAAAAAAATTAAAGAAACACACGCATACATATTTAAACAGTAGTTAGAAATTTTACAATATTAATAAGTAAAGATGTTAAGTTTTTGCACTGTTTTCCAACCGTCAAACATAAGGATCTATTTAAATTTATGTTTATTATTATAAAAAATAGTATATTACACTAAAAATTATATTACTTAAAAAACTTGGTTATACTTATTACTTTACCACTTTAAATTAATCTTTAAAATGTATTGCATTAAATTTATTGATACATTCTAATGTACAATATTTATGTTAAATATATCTAAAATTACTTAATGTATTTTTTATATAAACTAACAAGCATTCACAAATTTAGAACTATGTATTGCTAAATATCAAGTTTGGAAAACATGTAAGTTATTTTTTTAACAAAACAGGCATAAACTATCTAATTAAGAAAAAATAAATTATGCATGCCTACTAAACGTATACATATATATATATAATATATATATATATATATATATATATATTTGCTGTTTAATGTACCTATATAATAATAATAATAATAATAATTTTTTATTAAAACATTTTTACAATATCGCATTTTTAAATTACAAACTAATTTACAGGTCTAAAAACAAATTCTAAAAATTTTTTAAATTCTAATATATTTATATATATATATATATATATATATATATATTTAAATAAAATAAAATATTTTTAATACTATGTATATTTAAAAAAATAAGTAAATAATGGAAATGTATAATTTTAGTTTGTTGGTAATAATTTTCGCATAATTTAAACGGGAAGATAATTTGAAAAAGAAGGATATAAAAAGAGAAATTGATTAAAAAAACAATAATTAAATAACGGTAAATAACGGTAAACTAGTATATTTTTTAAATAGGTGAATTACGACTTTTAAGTTAACAATATTTCTTATAAACCCACAAAATAATCGGACGTTGTATGATTAATAATAATGGAGATAGTATGCATGTTGATGTATCTTTTTAAATTAATATTAAAAATTTTGTTTAACTTAAATTGATTGGTAAATTGTTTGACAATTTAAAATATTTAATTAAAAAAATGTTTGTTTTTAGGTTAGTTTTCTAATGCAATTTACGTACTGTATATTCTCTATTTTTTTAGCTTATGTTTAAATTTGTTTGCATTTAATTTTATTGATTAATTTAGATTATTATAAAAAAATATTTTATGAAATAACAATAGATTTATATAAATCCTTTTTAGTTATAAAACTTAAAGATTAAACAATAGATTTTTTTTATTTGTATTTGATAAAAAACCAATAATTATTTTTAAAAGTATATTTAACCATTTTCAGTTTTTATTAAATTTGTTTTAAATGTAAAATCGTGAAGGAAGCTGCAATAGTCAATTATTGGTCAAATATTATATTTAAAAAAAACTATTTTTTTTCATTAAGAATAAAAATATTATTTGTTTTGTCCTAATATTTTTTGGATTTGTTAGTAATATAGAATACATGATTTAAAAATTGTAAATCTTTAAAATAGTAGACACTCAAGCATTTAATCAATGGTATTGTTTTGATTGTGTAATTTCCCAAATTGATTGAATGTAGGTAGCGTTTGCTAAATAAATTATAAAAACATTTATTAAGGTTTATTTTAATATTTTGTTTAATGCTTTATTGATAAAAATTTAATAAATTATCTTGTATGTTGCGGTTTATCGATTCCAAGCTTTTGTCGCTGTATTCGTAAGCGATTTTTATGTTATTTGCAAAAATAAATATTTTACCATGTGTTATTGCTCTATCGATGTTGTTAATACAAAATAAAAAAATATAAAAACTAATACATTATTTTGTATGACCCCGATATTAATTTTTTAAAGCTTTAAAATTTGATTTTTAATTTTGACAACCTGCGTTTTGTTTGTAAAAAAACGATTTTAACCATAAAAGTAGTGAGTTAATAATTCTATGTACATTTTGTCAAATAAGCTTGTTGTGGGGTATTTTATTAAATGCTTTTTGTAAAACAATGCACAGGACAATTATATATATATATATATATATATGTTTTTATTTTGTGTGACATTGTTAAAGAATTTAATCTGGTCTGTAAAAGTTGATTTTTTATAAATAAATCTATGTTGGGATGGATTCAGTAAATTGTTGTTTGTTAAGTAATTTAAGATTTTAGACTTTACTATTTTTTTATAATAAGAGAGATTATTGTAGTAATGTTTAAAAATTTATAATTATTTATATTAGTTTTATCAACGTTTTTGAAAATAGACGTAATATTTCATTGTTTCCAACTTTCTGGATAAATGTTATTTTTTAGACTAGTTTGGAATAGTTTATTTAATACAAAAAAAATTTTTGGCATTTATATTTTATTATGTTTGTCATAATACCATTTAGGTCAGGGTTGTTAAAACGTTTAATTAATTAGATCATTTTTTAAATATTATCGGAGGTAAAAATAATCGTTGTTTTAAAAGAATTTATGTTTTCTGTTTTGTTTAAAAATATATTGTTGTTAATTGTATAAAAGTAATTTAAAAAAATGTATTAAATGCATTACAAATATTTATTGTATTAAATAAAATTTGTTTATTGCATTTGAAGATATGGGGTATAGAATCATTTAATTTAGTTCGAGATTTAAGAATGTTTGTTGTGTTTTCAGTAATGTTTTTTTCTAGATTTGTACGTTTTTTGAATATTAAAGTGAGTATACGGTGTTGTTTTATTATTTTTGTATTTAACATATTTTAACTAACGTGTTAAAACATTTGTTTTTATTCGTTTTAATTTGTTTTTTTTAGTTTTATCTTAATATGTTTAGGCATTCATGCGAGTATTATAATGTTTGCAAATAGTAAATAAATTATCTACTGTGTAGCTTATATTTGTAATACATTTGTGATTAAAAGGTTAACATTGTTTGATCATAATAATTTATTCTATTTTAATAATCAAAAACTTTTTTTTGTTTAAAACCAATTAAGTAATTTAAAATTAATGTAATAGTTAACTAAAACCTTAGTTGTCGTTTTATAAAAATAAAAAAAACATAAAATTACTTTGTTGTTACATCCTGGGAGGAGTTATTTATTATAATGTGCTTTATTGTTATATTTTTAGTAAATATTAGGTCTAAGATATTTAGTTGTCTTGTTAGTTTGTGTATGTGTTAAGTCCAATCTTGCAACAAGGTAGTTGTAACAAATTTGTTATATTTGGGTAGGTAGATCAAGAAAGATTATTGTTTTTTAGGTAAGTTAAAGTTACTTTCAATAAAAAATTAATTAAATAGTTAAATTGATATGCAAATAGACATGTTAATAAAATTGTCTAAATGTGCGTGTGTGTGATACAGGAATGGAGTTCTTAAAGTACATAATACATTTACCTCCCCTATGTTTAGTTTAGTTTTATTTAAACATGTTATAAAGGTCCATTAATATTTTAAAATTGAGAAAAGAATTATAGCACCATTATTCAGTTAGTAAAATTGCATTAAAAAAAATGGATAAATGCATAGCTTCTTAAAATATAAATTTTTGTTTAAAATTGATCTGACATTAACAATTACTAAAACAAAATAATTAATGCTGTTCCTGTGTGTAAGTGTTGAATTTTTTACTATTTGCAGTTATTTTTGTTAGGTAAAATAGTTTAAATAATTTAATAATTAAAAATGCGTGATGTGTGTACGTTTGTAATAATTTTAATTTAGGAGAAATTAAACTAAATTGGTTTAAATCAGCATGTATTATAATTAGCCATTTTGTAATTATAAGACGTACAATTGTAGATAAAGTAAAATTAATTGCTGAATTTTGTGTAAAAGGTTTTCGGGGTCTTAAAAATGAGTTTTGGGGTTATGTTTTAAAAATATTATTTTTTTGTTTTTATTTATTTGGGCATTAAAATATGGTATTTTTATAAAATTATATTGGGAGTTTGAGTATTTGCAAAAAACTAAGTTGACGATACAATTTATAGGTTTTTAAAAATAAAAAAATGTTTTTAGTTTTAAAGAGGTTATTTGTATGCTTATAATTAGTTGAGTAGAATATATTTTTTAATAGAATACGTTAGTATTAATGTTTAAACTTTGTTTGTAATTTTTTATTTTGTGGTATTTAACATAATATGCAGAGCCAAAAATTGGGTAGTTATGTGTTTGTTGATTTTAATTTGTAGATTGGTAATTCAATTTTTAGAGCATATAATTGACTTGCTTAAATAATTAAAAAATTAAACATGATGGTGTGATAATTGTTGTAAATTGTTCTTTTTAAGTAGGTACTTTATTTCGGTTTGTTTATTGTAAAAGGTTAATGGTAACATTTGTAAATTAGGCTGTTTGATTATAACAGTTGTTTAAAAGTTGCTATGTATAGTATCTAAAATAACAATTTGGCATGTATAAAATATTAAAATACGTTGTTTATAACATATGCGTTTGCAAAAAATGTAAAGTTTTTAATTATGCTAATAACTTTATATTGGGTTAGCTTTTGAATGAGTTTTAAGGAGTTAATTAATTTGACAACGTAGATATAGAACTAGAAACATATACGTATAAGGCATTTATGTTTATTAATTGTTTTCAAAAACAAAAAAAAACTTTTAAATAAGCCTGCACTGTTTATAATAATTATAATGTATATTTTTATGTGTATTTTATTAAATACGTTAAATAAAATAACGTTGCATAAACGTTTTAATTTATTCATTAGTTCCGGTAATATAGAATTAATTATTGTGTTAATGTTATTTACGTTTAAATTTTTAAAATTGTTGTTAACATTTGTAAGGTAGCTAAAAAACAATAGTTTTTTTAAATTATTGCAAAAATTATTGATTTGGGTTTTCAAATCAAACAAATTATTGTTTCTTGCGTTGTTTTCCTCAGTTTGGTTGTTACTGGTATTAGCAAAATTTGTAGCTTTATCTAAGTTATTTAAAAAAATTATAACATAATTGTAAAATTTTACTTTATATCTAAAATCTTGTTAGATTTATGCATAAAAACATTATCAAAAATAATTTTAGGATTACTTAAATCTATTAAATTAACACATTCGTTAAAATGAGTCATTGAGAAAATACAATATTTGATTTTAGTTAATAATAATAAATGAACGTAATACATAATAAACTATATTAAATATTACAATAATATAATTAACAATTATTAAATATTAAGTAAAAAAATAAATTTTAAAGTTAGGCTTACAATTTTAAACTTAGCTGGCGACCTTAATATTTGTATATACAATAAACGCATTTATAGATTTTTATTTTTAAATTAGTGTATACCGAATATATTATAAATATTATTACATAATATTAATTTTACATACCGTCTAAATAATAAAACAATATATATATATATATATATAGTTTTATATGTATTTTATTTAAACAAATTTATTATTATTTTGCTAATAAACGGCAAAATAATTAGAACAAAGTCTACAACAAACACTGATAATTTATCGATTTTTACAAAACACAGTTTTTGGTATATATTTTTAGGTTTTTTTGAGTACATATTCTGAAAAAAGCTATATTATAAAAAAAACACTTTTGAAAACAAAACGTGTGTTAAACTACTGTTGAAATAAATAGACACAGTTTATAATAATTAAAATTGTAAAAAAACCGTTGGGCATTAAATACTATTAAGTACCAATATAATAAATGTAATAACATATATTATATCAAACATTATATTATTTATAAATATAAAATTTGTATATAACTTGTTAATTTACCCGTTTAAATTAATTTTAGCACCAACGTTACATTATGTTCATTGTCAAAACATAATTTAATGTTTTTTTTAGTAAAAGGAAAATAGATCTAAATTAGGTTAATGTTAGAATTTTGCATTAAAAAAATGCGTTTTTAGTGTCACAAAAAACGTAAAACATGATATTTTAAATTGCTAATTTTGTTACAATTATAAGTTTGCTTATTAAAAATAAATATAATATTTACAAATTGTAATTATTAATTTAAATATGCATACCATAGTTATATATATTTATTATTGTACAGTATTAATAACCATTAATAAAATCTAATTTAATCTAATATATTATTAACAAACCCGCTAAAATTTAAACAAAAACAAAATAAAATATATATTATTAAAATAAATTTTAATACAAAAAAAAATAATAACACACTTGTTACAGTATTAAACATTGATTAAAATAAAACACACTTAGTAATAAATAGATTTAGTTTACTTGGTCTAAACAATTTTATTTACTTTTTATTATAAATGTGTTTAGCTATAAAACCGCAGCGCATTTAAAACGTTTTTTATACATAGACATTAAATTAATGGTTTTAAACAAACTCTACATTAAAGATTGACAATTTATTTTTATTTAAAAAAAACAATTATTGGTATGCTGTTATTGTATCTTTTTAAAAATGTAGAAAAAAGGTTTTTTTATTATTTATAAAAAAATATTTTGCAGAAACAGGATTGTTTATTATGCATAAAATTATTAAAAAAAAGTGTATTAAATTACGGTTAAAATAAATGTACATAGTTTATTATTATTATTATTATTATTAAGCTTTAATATCTTACTAAAGATATATTCAGCGTAAAATACATTTTTACAATTAATATAAAAAAACGTAGTAGCACAAATAATGGGATCAAAATGAAATAGAATGTTATATGTTAATAAATATAAATATAGTTAATATAATATGCATGTAATGTTTAAAAAATATTTACAATTATTATACATACAATAAGTTATTATAAAGCACAATTGTTACATTATACTGTAAGATGTCCAAATTAATTTAAATAAATGCGTTGGTAAAACAATTCTTACTTTGATAGGTGTTTTAGTAATTCAATATTGTTAAATTTTGAATTAATTAATATTTTTGGATAAATAAAGTAGACATACATTTTTGTATTAATATGTTTTAGCTATTATGTGCTAGTAAGTTTTTTTTATTTTTTCAAAAGTTTTAAAATTGTTAAAAACTGCATGTAGTAGATAATTGTTATTACTTTTAATTTTTGATGCTAATTGTATTTAAGATTTTAAATGTTTATTAAAAGTATTATTAAATAAAACAAAATATTTAAATTATACAGATTGTAATATTAACAATATACATTTTTTTATAACAACGTAATCCTGTTTTAATAAACCAAAAAAATTATAGGTGAGCAATATAATATTAAAAGATAAAAACATAATGTACTAAACAATTTAGTAATATAATTTTTAACATTTAGTTTTTTTAATTTTTTTATATAGTGGCATAAAAATTTGGTTTTTAAAATATATGCTCTACATAATCACACCAGGTAAGTATGCTATTCATGTTTACACCAAAATATTTAATTTTGCTACAAGTGCATATGTTTGTTTGATTTAATTAAAATGTTTGTTTATTTCTATTGTTTCTGTTAGACGCCTTGTTGTAAATTTAACAAACTTGCATTTTAATAAATTTAAATTAAAATTAAAGTTAGTAGACTATTGTTTAATTTTATTATAATAACGTTTAAATTTGTTTAAATCATTGTTTACAAATTTTTTTATGCACAATATTATATCAACTGCAAATTTAAACAAAAGTGTTGGTTTTGGCAGTAACAATAAAACTTTGTACAATAAAAATAAAAGCAGAAATAGTACTGCATTTTGTGGAACTCCATTATTATTTTTTGTTAACTTTGATGTATTACAACCAATTAGTGTAAATTGTTTTTTTTTTGAGAAATAATTTTGTAGCCAGTTTAAAATGTGGTTAAGTGTTTCAAATAGTTTAATACGTTTAAATAATTTTTTTCTCAATATGTTATTAAAAACAAATTTATAATCTAGAAAAATGCAATATATTGAACATTTTTCTTTGTCAAAAGATTTAGTAATCTAATAAACAAGGCTGGCTACACAATTTACAATAAAATTATTATTTTTATAAGCAAATTGATAATAATTATTACTAATGCTCAATATAGACTTGAGGTTGTTAAGTATTATTTTTTTAGTTAATTTTAAAATCACTAAGATGCAAGCAATTAAGCAATAATGTTCTGGCTTTGTTAATGAGTAAAAAGCTATTAGAATAAGTGTGATTTGTAAGATACACCAAGTATAAGTTACTTCACAATTTATAATAAACTTGTTTATTATTGTAAATAATGATAAAGAATTTGCTGGCATGCAGAGCTAATAAATTGCAACTTATTTTATCAGGTCTAAGGAATGTGTTTGTTTTACAATTGTTAATTAATTTTTAATATTAACGTTAATAATAATTGTTAAATTATTTTTAATTAATTGAGTAAACTTTGATTTGCTGCAAATTATTAATTATTAATTTTGTTAAAAATGTAAATGATGTTCAATTAAAATAGACATACAATTTATAGATAGTAATAACTACATTAAATATGCATACCAAATTTATATATATATATATATATATATATATATATATATATAATAAAATAACATTATTTATACAATTTTAAGCAGTAATACAAATAATTTAATACAATATAATATTAACACACCCGCTTAAATATAAAACAAAAATTGAATCAACACACATTTTAATAATTTACTATTAAGTTATTTAATTTAAATTATTTAAAATTGTAATTTTTTATTAAAAAAATGCAATGCATTAAAAAATATTTTTTTTATAAATGTACAATAAATATTTGGTTTTAAACGTGATACATTTGAACAATTCACGTTTATTTGCTATTTAGTTACATAATTAATAGTACTATGTTATTACGTGTTTGCCACGTATAATTAAAATAATGGTTTTTAATGTTTCTTTAGTTACATTTTAAAAAAAAGTTTTATTTTACAAAAAACCTTTTTAATGCAGATTGTGTAAAACTACGGTAAAAATAAATACACATGGTTTAGAATAATAAAAAGTAAAAAATAGTAGTTTATAACATTAAATATTTAAAAAACATTATAAATGTGTTAACATTATGTGTATATAATTTTATTTAATTAATAATTTTAATGCAATGTTTAATATTATAAAATAATTTACCTATATCTGTAAAAATATACATTGGTAAATGTTAAACATTATTTTATTAAAATTTATTAGATTTTATAATTATAATGTTGACTAATAAAAATAATTTTTGCGTGTATACGTCTAAATTAATTATACATACCACATGTATACATACATATATACTGTTATGTATGCACAATGCAGAAAAAATATTATGTTATTTTGAATATTAATAAAATGTAAAGTAATAAAATATACTAGTTACACACCCGCTAAAAAGCAAAAAATTGAACAACAAAAAATATATATTTATGTAAAACAGTTATAAATAAATGTAATGTAAAAAAATTAAAATTTTTAATTTTTGTTAAAAAACTAAAATGTATATAAAACATTTTTTTAGAATATACATAACATATTAGGTTTTGTACGTTTATTCGGTAATTGCCAAACATAGTTGATGTTATTATTTTATTACATGTTTGCCACACATTAGTAAAATAATGTTTTTTTATGTTTTTTAATCACATATTTTAAAAAGTTTAAAGTTTTTGTTTTACAAAAAAACTACTTTTTAATAAGGATTAGATATAGATACAATAGAAATAAATACACATGGTTTAGAATAATTTTAAATATAAATATTTAGTTTATACAATTAAATATTTTAAAAACATTAATAATGTGCTACAGTTAAGCGTATAAAAAATTATACAACAAATAATTTTAATGCAGTTTTTAATATTACAAAATAATTTACCTATAACTGTAAAAATAAACATATATATGTATGTAATTTTTTTTTATTACACATATTAATTAACAAAATGTAGTAATTAATTATATTTTGTTTTTAAGAATAAATATATAAGAATATTTTGATTAATATAAATTAGAAATTTATTACATTTTTAAGTTAATTAGAAGCGCTGTACAACTGTTTTATTTTAATTTAGATTATAAACAACGCATATTTTTAAATTTTTTACACACATACACTTGAACCCAAGCCATATTAAGTGTCATACCAACTGCTTAAACAAGTAAGCTGCAAATGCATAACCTTGAACTTGTAAATTTATTCCTTATAATAAATCTGATTAATTTTAATTACATAGTGTTCCCAAATGTTGCTAAGTTACTACCGCTTTAGCTAATAAAATAACCCTTTTATTAGGACTTTGTTGTTTTTATAAAAATTTTAATCAAGCAAACTACACTAAAAAAATTGCTGTAAAAATTAAATTTAACAGCTTGTTTGCAAAACAGAACAACATTATTTTAATAATTAACGGAAATTTGAGTGTTAATTGTATTAACCAAAATCTGCACTGCAATATACATGTATATATGCAACAAAGATTGTTATTTTGTATTAATATAATTGTAATCAATTCATTTTTTCTTGTTTTTTTGTTTAGTAAAATTTGTGTTAATTAGTAAATTTTTTAGTAAACAAAAACTTAGCTGTAAACTTATTTTTTAATAATGAATTAGCGTCAACAACATACAGCCATCTTTTCAACATTTGAAAAGTACTCAAATTTGTCTTTGTTTAATTTTAGATTAAAATTACTAGTCAATTGTTTAATGCAACATTATTTAACATTTTTGTAATAAAAAATAAAAAAATATTTTTTTGGTAATTATTACTTTTAAAATTCAACGTTAAACTTAGCCACAATAATACGGTTGCTACGTAATTCCACTTAATCATAACTTAAAAAAAATGTTGTTAAACATAATGCTAATTTTATAAATATAGTAATTTTTATATTCAAAATATAAATTTAATGTATTTTTATTTTTAAAATAACTTATGGCTATTTACTAATATTGCTAATATTTAAAATATTTAAATAATACTTTTGTCAGTTTAAAAAAAATTGTTACAACGGTTTATTAAAAAAAGGTGTGCAAACATTCTAGTTTACGCTTTAGAATTAAAAATGTTGCAAATAAAAAATTAAACGTTTTTGTTTTTAATTAACCCTGGGTTTGTTAAATAATTTGTTTATTCCTGTTTGCCAAAATAACGGCATACATGTTTTACAAAAGTCAGATTGCTAACATTATGCTCAAACGCTTTTTTATCCATATTTAAAACTGGCTAGATTGAATTATGTTTGGTTAAAAAAAATTTGTAACACATGTTTAAACACGTACTAAACATGTAATAAACTATATACAAAAATTAAAATAAGTAAAATGTTGTAAAATTGCAAAAGTATACTTTTATAATTTTAGAGTAAAGCAAACTAAATATTGTACCTGTTAATTATAAGAATTTAAAATTTAACATCAAAAAGCCTTGTCTAATATAAATGTTGTTAAAATAGCAAATATTTTGCAAAATATGTTGTGCACGTGTTTTGTCTACATAGTTGTTGTAATAAATTAACTCAAAATACAAAACAATTTTACACTAATTACTGTTTAAACAGTAAAAAATGTATAAATTATTTTTAACAATATATTATAGTTCTTATTTTGCTGAAATAGGATTGTATTATTATATTAATAACCTGGTTGACAAAAAGTTATTAAAAACCGAGGTTTAAGTTTAAAATACAGTCTGTAACATTTATTTTATATATTAATGTATTTTAGTCAATAATATTTTTTTTAACGAATTATGTGTTTTTAATTTAATTATTAAAGATAACAATTTTACACCAAAAAATATATAAATTATAAATACTAAGTTTGTTTATCCCTTATTAGCTTACTTTTTTAAATTAAAGTTAACAATAATGTTACGTTATTTTTATTAATAGTAATGTAATGTATTTACCAATAATAATTTAATATATTTGCAAATTGTATGTATAATATAACAACACGTACACATTTATAAAACAAAATATTGCAAAGTACTAACATTGGTAGCAACGTAAGTTATTTTTTATTATTAAAACAAACATAAAATGTATAATCTATAATGTTTTTAAAAACGTTTACATTCTTATTAATAAAAAACAAAGTAGATGAAAAACTTTTATAAAAAAAATATTATAGCAGTTATATATACATTAATATTATTTAAACATTTATTAACATTAATTTAAATAGATCTATTATATTATATAGAATATTGTTTAATAATAATTTTACACACCCGCTAAAATGTATAAAAAAATTAAATTAACACACATGTTTATTAATTTGTAAATAATTTTGTATGTATGTAATTTAAACAAATGTACTATTTTTTTGTAAAAACTATTTTGCTATAAAACCGCAACGCACTTAGATCGTTTTATATACATGTACACTAAATGTTCAATTTTAACAATAGTTTATGTAAAACGTTTAATCGTCAAATGCTAACACAATTATAAATATTATGTTTTAATTGTTTGCAACAAATTAATAAAAAGGTGTTTTTTGCTATTTTAACGTCATTAATTAGAACTTAAGTTACTTACATTCAAAACAAACATAACATGTCTAATTACAAAAAACTAAAGTAGAAGTATACATATATATATATGTTGTAATATATGTAAAGCAATTTATATTGTTAATAAAAACAAGTTAAAAACAATATAATTAATAATTTTATAACAGATATTTATACAATAAAAGTGTTTATATATGTTTTAACATTAATTTTAATATAAATATTATAAGTTTACAAATTAGTTTACAAATAGTTTTTTTTACAATTAATTTAAACGATGGTATTTATTTATTTATAAAATTAGTATTTGCTGTTACATAACGCTACTAAAATATAATTAAATAGAAAATTATAATCAACCGTATTATTTTATTTAGATTCAACATTAGATTTTATTACAAATTGTTTTAGTAAATATTGTTTAAAATATAACACAATATATTTTATTAAAAAAATAATTTTTTTGTACAATATATGGCAGGCCCTCAAACGGCTGCGCTACATTTTTGAAAACATCGGAAAATGACAAAACATATGCACAATTATATTTTACATTGATTAACAGTACTTTTTTTTTCTTCTTTAAAACATTTAAAATACACATGTTTTTTCTATTAAATTATAACGATTATAATTACTTTTCAAAGAATTCGTTTTAATAGAACATTTTTACTTCAACAAAAAGTGCTTATATTGGATATACAATTAACTATTCCTATATGTTACAAACAATCAAATATTAAAAAAAAGAAAAGAAAATGTTATTACTCTGGCTATCAGCAAGCTTTGAAAAACATTCCTATAAAAAAAATGATGTTACCGTTAGTTTTATTGATGAATGTACGGTCATTATTGGACAAAATGGATTACTTAAAACTGCTTTTAAACGAGAGGTTACACCAAAACAATAGCTTCTTGCTTATTCAAGAATCGTGGCTTAACAAATACATTGATAACAACTTAATATCAATCGATGGATTTGCAACACAACCGCCCCTTAGTAAAACATTTAAGCCTTAAAATAAAAAACGAGATTAGTTTCATTCAAAAATATATCAATAACTTTTACTTTTCTCAACAACAACTCGAAAAATATTTGGAACAATATTAACAAATTTTTTGGAAAACAAAAGCTGTTACTACCTTTAGTTGATGTGAATTCTCTTAATGAACATTTTGTTTACAGCAATGATAAAAAATTAGTTTAGCTAAACAATATAAACATCAATAACGGACCTGATGTTGCAAATATCTATATACATGAGCTTAAAAAGATTATAAAAACTCTAACTCCACAACGTTATCAGGTCCAGACGGGCTTAGTATGCAAGTGCTAAAACTATACTTGTCCTCAATATACTCTACTGATACAAATTCTTAACCAGTTCAATAAAACAAAGGTAGAATAAGCAGAATCGTGGAAAACTTCCAAAATTGTGCCAGTTTCAAAAACAAACAATTAAAAAAAGTAGAAAATTTTCGGACCAATTTCATGCACGTCAGTACTCTTAAAGTTGATTAACAAAATTTTTTGAAAAACAAACGCTGTTACTACCTTAGTTGATGTGATGAATTCCCTTAATAAACATTTTGTTCACAGCAATGATGAAAAAATTAGTTCAGCTAAACAACTACGTTGCAAAATCACTCGATAACAAAAAAGGCTTCGTCAGCTGTTTGTTTGTTGATTATAAAACCGCATTCGATAGCATATGCAGAAGCAATCTGCTTAAGCGTCTTATTGAACTCAACGCTCCTAATCACACAATCAAATGGCTTTCCAATTATTTTGAAAACAGAACAACAATACACCCAAATCGGGTGTAAAAAATCCACTTTAATTCAAAATAATAAAGGTGTTCCACAAGGTGCGGTCTTATTTCCTTTTCTATCATTTTATCATGTTTATGGATGTTCTTTGACCAAAGAGCCTGCTGTACTTTTCAAATATGCGGATGACATGACGTTATGTGAATCCATCTCTTCAACCGAAGATAATATACATTTCCTGGAGTCAATTGATGAATTAGTTGATTGGTCAACAAAACATAGTCTAAAATTAAATCCTACAAAGTGTAAAGTAATTAATTTTACCTCATACAAACCTTTATCTCAATTGACTCAACTTTATCCAAAGGTTTGTATTAAAAACGTGGAAATTGACACTTGTGATAGTTTTCAATATCTTGGTGTTTTACTAAATAGCAAACTTACCTGGTCTAATCACATTGACCATTTGTTTACAAAAACTCGAGGTTTATGTTACTACATAAGACGTTTAAGGAACCTGTGTGTTTGCCAACATGTTATTAATACGTATTTTAAAGCTACATTTTATCCAATAATATTATATTGCTTCCCCGTAATATTTCCGGGACTAAAGAGAAAGGATTTTATAAAGTTAAAGAAAATGTATTACCATAATAAGCCAATCATCAGGTACTCCTTACAATGACATTCTTTATGAAATAATTCATCGACACTTTAAGGAATGTTTTTTTAATTAATCAGTCGTATTTCCAACAACTCCAATCATTTACTTTACCGTGATTTCAGCAAATTATTTGCATCGGGAATGACGAGAAGATCACATATACACGTTAAGTGCAGAACCACGTGTACTTAAATTCATGTCTGCCATATTTAGCAAGGTTACTATCCAATCCCAACAAAGTTTAAAATGACCTTTACATTAGCCTATCCAAATCATAAGTGTTTTTTTTTTTCTTGGCCTGACGAATTACCGTTGTTTGTAATCTGCCCATTTTAATTTGTGACCATTTATTAACCTTTATCCAGGGCATTATTTTATTAGCCATGCTCACTCATGAGTCATAAATCATTCGCATTTTATACATATACTAACATATTTGCACATAGTGTCCCCTAAATAATACCATGCCTCTTTACGCATATCATATTAAACATGACTTTTGAATATACTTTAATTTTGAATTTTTTTTTTTAGCCTATGTAATTTAACCTTACTTTACTTTTTTTTTGGACTGATGTTATACACTGCTAATTGTATTGTATTTTTATAATTGTACATATTTTTGTGTGTGCTGAAAGCTACTTTTACTAAAGTATCCAAGCCAATAACCATAAATAAAATAAAAAAAATAAAAAATATCTAAAAGCGATTTTACAATTTAAAAAAAATAAATTTTAAAATTAAAAAAAGGAGTAAGGTGTGGTAATCAATTAATATTGTATTTTTATTATTTTTTTAAAAATTTTATGTTTACTACTTTAAATGTTTTACAAAAAACATCTTTTAGCAGTAAACAATTAGCAAAACCAAACGTGGGCCTGCAGTTTAGTGCCAGCGATGAGATTTTAACCTATGTTTATTAAGGTCTGGATTTAAGCGCTGTACCGCTACACAATTACACATTGTACAACAATTGTGTTGGCTACAAAATGCAATTACACAAAAAAACAATAAATTTTATCAGTATTTTGAATTCAAATTAATATTAAATAAAAATTTTAAAATTAGAAAAAAATTAAAATAACATTTTTAATATTTAAAAAGACATTTAATAGTAATTACAAATAATTAAAAAACTGCTGTAAACATAAAAAAAATTAATTAGTAAACAAATGCAAAGAAACGGGTAAAGCAACAATGCGTAAAATTGTGAAATAACTGCTGGGAGTTAGATAAAACATTGTTAGTTTTTCCAAAAAAAAAGTTTAAACAATTGTAATAATTAGAACAGAATAATTTTATTGTTTGTTTGTAGTAAATTGGTTTGTAAATTAATTTTTAAATTGTTTAAATAATGCTGTATTAAACAATCACTTACCCTCTGTAATATTATTAAACAGTTTAGTAAATACGTACAATTAATATTATTAATTTTGTAAACACTTTTAATTGGGTTTATTAAAATATTTGTAAAAATGTGTTGTGGTTAATAAAATACCGTTAAATTATGTAAATATTATGGGTTTGTTATGCAAAAGTTTAAATTGTTGTGTTAGAACAAAAAATGGTAATATTGCTATGTTTTTAATATTGTCACGTGAGTACGTCAAAAGTGTATTAAATTTTTTTTTGTTTTTATTTGGTAATTAATTTTATTCTAATTTTATCTATAAATAATTTGTTTTATAATATCATATAAAACTATAAAAAATTAACAAATTTTGCTAAAAACTATTTAATAAAAAATGTAATGAAAATAAACATTTTATGACATTATACAAAATCTTTGCTAAAATGTTCAAATACATAGAAACAATTTGTTGTTTTATGTTTTTTAATTACAAGACTTTGCTTTTGTTGTTGGTGTTTACAGTAAATGTAGGTTGATTAACTTATATTTTTTGTTTAAAACAAAATGATTTTGTAAAAATAAATAATAATAATATTTATAACATTTTATTTTAATTTTTTTAATTAATTTTTAAATAATTTTGGACCATGCTTATTTTTATAAAATATTTTGAAGTATTTGCTAATAAATAGTATATATATTAAAAATAAGTTAATGTATATATATATTTGCAAACAATATAAATGCGTGTTCTGTGTCGCGCCAAAAATAAAACATTGCGTTTAATATTAATACTTTTGTCTAAAACGTAAGTTCTGTTTAATTTAAACATGGAAACATTTTGTAGTTTTATTATTACTATTAAAAAACCGTCTTGTTTTAAAAATAAGCGTAGAAACAGTAATATAACAATTACAGCATCAACAAAAATAATGTGCTATAATTAAAAAATAACAAAAAATAATTTTTTTACATATTTAAACATTTTGGTAATTGCCTTTTAAAAAATGCATTTTAATTTGATTTTTTTTAAATTATTTTTTTTAATTACAATAACGTTAGCGTTAGTATTATCGATAAACAATCGATCATTATTAGACAAAATAGATTACTTAAAACTGCTTTTTAACATGAGGCTACATTAAAACAGTAGTTTTTGACTTATTTAAAAATCTTGGTTTAAGAAATACATTAACAACAATTGAATATCAACTAATAGATTTACAACTCATTGCCTCAACAAAAGCAACAAAGTTAAAACACGTAGTGGTAATTTGATCACTTA
>JAKXYG010001045.1:0-199562 GCA_025895645.1 Cardicola forsteri
TTTTAAAATATGCTATTTTGGCCTACTCAGCCTTCTTAAATAAATATTTGTAAGTATATATAAAGGATCTATTAAGCACTAGATCTTATTTTTAATTCCCAATATTTATTTTTACGACAAAACAATTGGACATTACAAATTAATTTAATACCTTTGTAATTTTTTGCGTTAATTTTTGAAATGGGTATATATATATTCAGAGATTGTGATGCATTTTAAACGATTATGATGAAAGAGTTTTGGAGGGTGAAATGTTAGAGTTATTCGATTTATTGAATAATAAATCTATTTAAGAGAACTGTATAGCTGTTTCATTCTTTGAGGTCTCACACAAACTTGAATCCACGTTTCTTCCGGTGTCAGGCTAATGCGCCTTAACCACTGAGCTACAGATGGTGGAAATTGATCCTGCAAGTTTATTATTCATAGGGAATCTTATCAATTGGACATTACAAATTAATTTAATACCTTTGTAATTTTTTGCGTTAATTTTTGAAATGGGTATATATATATATATATTCAGAGTCCAAGCAAATTGAATTGGAAATTGAAGCATCATCAAAGCAACTAAAGGAATTGCAATTATCTAATGAGAATTTGACGTACGAGTTGAACGTGTTAGAATGCGAATCGAAGTGTATCGGGTTGGATAAAATTGCCAAATTTCATCGCTATGCATTGTGCCAAGAAATTGGTGACTCTGATTTATTTTCTCCTATTGAACGTTTGTTAAATTGCAAGTTGGATGTACAATTCACTGATGATTATGTTTGTCAACAAATTACCAATTTGTAAGTTGCGATTGTTTGCTTTTGAAAAAGGTTACTTTTTAATTGTGCAACAATTTTTAAAGATTATTTGCACAATTTGCGACGTGTATAAACATTTCTATGTCCAAAAAACTGGATAATTTAATTTAATGCAGTTGTTTGATTGAAAGACTACAATTGTTTGCGAGAATTGTACTTTTTTATCGATCTGGTCTGCGGTACAGCGCTCGACTTGGACGTGAGTAGGTATAGGCTCGAATGCCACCACCAGTCGACGTTCGGCTTCGCCAAAGTGGTTGGAATTTGTATACCTTCTCAATTTACGGAATCGCCTCTCCCCATGCATTGCTGTATATTATTTGTACTCTGTTCTATTTTTTTTGCAGCATGTTTTATATAGATGTATAAATTTAAGAATATTATTGTTGGAATTGGAAACTATACAAAATTAAAAGCCTATTCCATGTCTGCTACTCATTAATATCCACAATAAAGATGGTGATATGGCTCAAACTTTTTCTTTCTCCATAATTGTTTATTGATGCAGCTGTTTACAATGTGTTATATATTTTAAGTACATTGGTTTAGAATAGAAAATATGTTTTTAAAATTGTGCATCGACATTTATTTATCGAATTAAAAGTGCATGTTCGATAACGTCAATTGGTCTTTTACAATGAATTCATTCATTCATTTTGTTTTCCATATTTATACGGCACAGTAAACGATCGACTTGATGACTTGATAAGCGTAACACAAACGTAGAAGAATAACGACGTTTTTTGGCTGGTAGACGGCATTTTTATGACGTCGCCACAGTTCACAAAGATTAACGAGTCTACCTTATTTTTTATCAAAGTTATCTCTCTTAACTCAATGGCTGGATCAGAAATGATTAAATCTAGCCAGTTCTAAGCCTGGATAAAGGAGGAGGGTTTGAGCGCAAGGTAAGCAACCTGGCCTCTCTAAAACATTTATACTGCTACGGAAACAATACAAGAGGACGCCATTCCGGCAAACAACGGCAAAGAAGTGATCGCGCGTATCTCGATGACAGAGTTGAGGGAAAGCCGAAAGGAAGTTCAATCTTTGATTTGCAGAATCTTCAATGTCAATACTTTTTGCTGTAATTGTTATCTTATTGCCCCATGCTTATTTTTTAAAGCAAAAGGGTTTTGTAATAATAACTTAAGATACCTTTTAAGTATCCTAGGTGTATGTTTGCACCCACCCGCCGTAGTGGAAGCCTAGTTATACCTCTATGCACTCGGTCTCTGCTGTTAGTAGTTTAAATGAATATTGGAACCTAGTCCAGGATGCACCACGTGAAGGATGAACTGTCAGAAATATCACTATTTTTAGAAATCGAGACTTTATAAGCATTACTCAAATCTTCAGGATTATCAGCTTCCGTGAATAATTACTGTGACGTTTGTACGATTTTTTTCATATTTTCATTTTCTTATTATTGTTATTGTTGTTGACCTTTTTGTATTGTTTCAGATTTTCTTATTGTTACTTGAAATGCGTCTCTTTGACAAAAGGTATATACGAATTGCATAGTTTATTTGGTTTGATTGTGTTTACATTCAATTGTGATGCAGTTGGACAAAAACTTGTCAATAATGGCCAATTATTTGCCAATCCTGAAGGATTAATGGTTTCGAGTTTTGATGTACGCATGTGCAAATCCGATGGTAAGTTATTTTGCATCCAATTTTACATTTTTAAGGCATCTATTTACTCTCTATGTAATTGTCGTTTGGATTTAATGGCTTCGAAGACAATAATAGTAATAATCTATTGTCGATAATAAATATCATATAACTTTCTTACCAGTTCCTCCTAATTTTCCCAATGTCATGTCAAATATTTTTTATGTCAAACAAACGTTAATTGTAAGAGGATAATTACGTCTTTTGATGGTATCTTGGTGGTGGAATAAGTTTTTTTAACGATATTAATTAACATTTGTTTTTGATGCTAATGACCCTGAAGATTTGAGTAATGCTTATAGTCTCAATTTCCATTTCTAACAGTGGTGCATCATAGACTAGATGTCTATATACATCTAAACCAATAACAGTAAGAACTGGGTGCATAGTGGTATAACTAAGCTGGATTCTCGTTCAGTGAATGGATGCTAGCATACACCCAAGATGCTTAAAAGTTATCTCAAGGTAACTATTTACCACATGTAGCCGGTTAGGCTTGAGGATCCGTCAACGGGAGTCAACTCTAAAGAAGATCGCCTCGTTAATTTTTGTAAACACTGGCGTCCTCCTAAGGAAGGTCAATTTGCATCCAACAACCTTTTTGTATAGGAATTTAAGAAGCCTTTGAAACTTGGAATTAATGAGGAAGTGACTCTGAAACCAAACCTATGTTATGTTTTTGATTTAATATATTTACACTGTTGTTATTTCGGTTTTTTTTATTAAGAAAATTATTCAGTTGATTGTCCTCCAGTACATGACGTCGCTCGAATTTGCATTGAATTTTTCAACTCGTTACACGGATTTCAAAGCCTTCATTCACGACTTGTGGGAATTAATTTGAAAATGGCAATTCAGGTGTGTTTGTTTGTGGGGTTTTTGATACTTATTATTTTTTGGAAAAATTTTATTTTAGCATGTTGAAACTGTTCTTACACCGTATTTGGTTTTGGCGAGCGATCTACGAGCGATTTGGTTAAAAAAACACGAATTGCGTTTGACGCCCAAATGCCCAATCACTTTGTCTCCGTTTACTCCCAAACCGACATGTTTCAAAATGTTGGAACAGACTCCGTATTCAATTCGTCAATATATGTCTACTCAAAAGCGCATTAAAATTGGCCTGAAAACGAGTAGTTTGGATTTGGATACCAAGTTGTCTAGCATTGCGTTGTCGGCATTTCAGAACCTTGTTCCATCCGATCCTATCAGGTATGTTCAATGAACATGCATGAACGTGTAGTTACTTTTATATGTATACAGCGTATAAACAATCGACCTCGATGGCTTCATAAGCATAATAACAACGTAGAATAATAACCAAGTTTATTGGCTGGTAGATGACATTCTTGTGTCAGCGCCACTGTTCACAAAGATGGACGAGGCCGTCTAATTTTTTGTCATGGCTATCTCCCTTAGCCGAATGGCTACATATAGTATACGTATACGTTAAGGTACCCTGCTGTTATTAGTCTGGATGCCTATTGGCACCTAATGCAAGATGCACGACATAGAGGACGAACAGTTAGGAATATCACCATTATTGGAAATTGGGACTTTGTTAAGTATTACTCAAATCCTCAGGATCATTACTTTTATCATTTGTATTTGTATTTTACGAAAGAGAACGAATTAATGTAAATAAATACAAAATAAATTTTATGTATTTTTTATGTATTCTAATTACAGTATTGATATCAAATTGTTTCATCCAGTCGCTAAAACGGTTGTTTTATTGCACATTGTTTTGTCTTCTATGGAATTATTGGAAAACAATGGAATTACTGTAAATATTGAATCTGTATATGGAAAGATTAGGTATGATACATTCCGTATTTTTGTTTTACAAACATTATATATATATATATATATATATATATATATATATATACTACTTTGAATATTTAACGGAAAACATTTTTCAGTAGCAGACATTCTGGCGAAGCCGAACGTGGGCCCACATGTATTGTGTCGTTTGTGGGATTCGAATCCATGCCCACCCACGTCCAAGTCGAGTGCTGTACCGCTAGACCACCACGGCAAATAATTGCCGTAGTCTCTTCAAATTCAGGTTGGGAATAGGTGGGTGGCGCACGATTTACAAACTGGTCTCTGAATAAATGTTGCTAAATAAACAATAAGAGGATACCATTTTATTAAATCCCGATGAAGAAATAAAAGTTTGATTACACTGGCAGACTAAATCCAATTAGAATTATAATCTTCGATATGCACGCGCATCTTTCTGTAGTGGATATTTTTTAGCGAATTCGAACGTGGGCACGCATTTAGTGGGTCGGTGGTAGGATTCGAACCTATGCCCACTGCGATACATTTTTGTTGCTCCGTATTCTTTAGAGCAGATTAGTTTTGAAATACATCAATGTATATACACTTATTTTATTCCTATTTTTTAGGTTAGAAGTATTGGAAGCATATTTGCAAGAAGAGTGTAAGCCGAAAATTGGAGCTTTGTACCATACTGTAAATAAACTTATGAGTTTTATTTCTTCTCAATGACAATTGTTTTTATTTTTACTTATTTTTTATTATTTTATGTAATATTTAAATCTATGTACCTGGGCGGTAGAGCGCTAGATTTGAAATTGGCTGATTACTGGGTCGAGTTTTACTGCGGGTCTTCATTTGGCCTTATTTAGTGTCCTCTTACTGAAAAATATTTCTCCTGAAACATTCAACTAGGAAAAACAAAAATTTACAATTTTGTAATTTTTGTTTAACGATTATATATATATATATATATATATATATATATATATATATATATATATATATATATATATATATATATAACCACTTGTGTGCTCACTTGTATTATACAATATTTGCATGTTTGAATGTTTTTTATTTAATAAAATATACCATTATGTTATTGTTATTTAAATATATAATAATGAACTTGCGTTTTAATCATTAATGTTACCATTTTTATTTACCATATGAATTGTGGGTTTATATTTAACATTTTTACACTGAATGCATTTAAAGGTGGAAAATTGTAGTATGCTTTCACCATTCCGTTCTACTGACGGGCTTCTCACAATCTATCCATCTTCACTTTGGTCAAACTTACTACATTCCTTATATCCATTGCCAAAATTCGTCTTGTTTTTTAGAGAGCGAAGACAGTCATTGTTCTTCCGCCGGCATCTAAATACTATAGTTAACATAAAGAGTGCTTCAGCAATTAAATTGCAACTAACACAATAGTGAAAGTAATCACTTTTAACTACTCTGTTGAATAGTTTTACCACAGTTAATTAATTTTACGCTTAATATTAAAAAAGTAGTGCAATCTGTTAAGAAAAAATAGAAGGATTACTGCGGAGTACGTAAAACGTTCCGTCTAAAGTAATTATCATTAAAAATATCTTGAGATCTTTATTATTTTTTGATAATTGATAACATTGAACCGATTACCAGGTTATTTCTACATAACTCGTGAAGAACCCTGAAACAGTGTCAGCAAGTTAGTCAAAAGTCTTGAAAATAAATGGTATAATTTTTAGACTTAAATATTTAAACATTCTTCCATTAAAAGAGTGACGATTTTCAGGTAATCTAATTTTACTTTATTCAAACCAAACAGAGATATGCTTACTAAATCTAACTCTCCACAAGAATCGATTTAAACTTGTTAAAACCAGAATAAGTACTTGACTCAAACTCTATCACTTCTCTCATAGGGTCATTAATGCTTGTACCGTTTTAGCTATATTGTCAACTTCAACAATTTTTAAACAACAAATATTTTTTTCTTTTTAGTACAATCCCTTTAATTGTACAAATATTTTTACCGATTGTTCTATTCATACTTAATTTTAAACCTTTTCCAATTTTTTCTTTTTTGTATTTTTTTAAATTAATTCTACTATTTTATTTTTATATTCATTCCCAAAAAAACAATGATGTTAAGAAACGTTGGCAAAAGGTGTCATCTAATTAATTAAACGGTTTAAAAACCTGCATGTATACAGATGATTTCGTGGTTAAAATAAGTTAATATTCTTCATAAAAACTTTTTAATTTTTCATTAAGTTAAAAACATTCAGTCTATTGATTTTAAGTAATAAAAGAACAAGCTTACATTCAGGAGGGTACACGAGGTGCATAGTTATTTATCCTTTAAATCCTCGGTTCTCAATGTTTCTGAAAGTTTATAATTGGGGAGAATAAAGATGGAGGAAGAAACTGGGACTAACAGGAATAAATAATATAAAAGATCAAAGTAGTAAAAATATAGGATAATAGTGAATAAATTAGTTGGATAAGATAAGTAGATAGGTAAAGAATTTAAATGAAAGAGGCAAGTAAGTGCTGGTCATAATTAATCTTAAATGACCCTAACGACTTAGTATTGACTACATGAGTAGGAAACTTATTCCATTCTGTAATAGATCTATGTAAAAAATGATTTTGTTTAAAGCGAGTGAGTTTATGTTGTGATCAGATTTTAACTTAAAATATATCTTGTTATACTTAAATGTTACTTAGGGTTTTCATAGAAGAATTTATATAACCGATGAGAGTTAAAAGCCCTGATATATTTAAAGCAACATTATTTTACCCACAGGGTTATTTTGCATCTAATAAACTTTTAATTTACTTAGTTACTGTGTTGATGCTCCAGTTGAAATGTAATTATGATAAGGATACTTATGCATACATACCTACTTTTATGTAATTACTTTCACTTAACTGCTATGATTATTTTTACACGTTTTAAATTTTATTAATGTTTTACATTTATAACTTTTAAAAACCTTAAATTTATTTTATTTTATTTTGTCTAAATATATTAATACTTTTAGATGAACTAAAACCGAAAGACCAAAAAAGATTTTTTACATTGTGTATATCTTGTTCTTGTTCCTGTGATACTAACTTATTACCACAACTTAAAAAATTAATAAAAAATAATTTTTTTTAACTGTAAATTAAATAAAAACCTTTTTTTAATAAAAACTTATTTATTAATTAATTAACACTTTTATTAATATTACAATTAATTAATATTTTATTATTATTTTGTTTTTATATATTTTATTTTTAAATTTTTTAAAAATAAATTGTTATTTTTAATAACTTTAAAAATTGTTTAGTTAAACTATTTTTGGCATTGTACATGTGCTTATTTCTCGAGTGAGCTACTAAGTGGTTTTTTTCTCATTTTAATGCACAGTACACTATTTTACTTTATATTTTGAATGATTGCTTGTCAAGTACTAATGTAATTTGATTGGTTTTTAATTGTTAGTTTTTATTTAAAATGTGCGAACTATATTATCGAAATTTTGATTAATTCCTGTTTTCGTTTTAATATTGATTTTTTTTGTGGTTGGAGAAAATTTAAGAATTATAACCGCAAATATAATATTTGTTTAAAAACTAGAATTATAGATTAAAGATGTTTTTATGGTTGATGACGTGGTTACGTTTTCATTATTCCTATATTTGTATAGCAAGTTAAACTAATAACCTTAATGATTTTATAATCGTAACAAGTGTAAATGAATAACAAAAATTTAGATGGTACACGACATGATTGTGACGAAGTCATTATTTGTTCGGATTGTTAGGATCACTTGGTTTTTTGTCAAGGTTATTTCCATTATCTCGAAAACTACCTATGGTATACATGTACCTTAAGATATCTTTTAGATGCCTTAGGTGCATACTTGTATTTATTTGTTATGGAAGAAGCTTAATTGTATTTTATATACTCGGTTTCTGCTGTGTTAGTTTAGGTGCTCGGGTGCATCTAGTTCACGATGCTCCAAGTGGAGGTGACAATATGGAATGTCACTGTTATTGGAAGTTAAACATTTATAGGCATTAAATAAATGCTCAGGATTATTAGCATGAATAAAAGCATTTGTGAATGTTATATAAGTTTTTTATATGAAACTTAATTATTTATTTCATTTTATGTTTTGACTATATATGTATTCATTTTCACAGAACAAACCTAATTATATCAATGTTTCTGTTTTTAAATTAAACTTATAATCTTATCCAAAAATTTGTCGGTTTATATTTTATTTGCTAATAGTGTATTCTACCTGAATATGGGTTTTTAAAATCAAGTAGAACTATTTAATTACAATGCCCAGATTTGCTCAGCTGATTATTGGTCCCGCGGGTTGTGGAAAATCTACATATTGTGCTACTATGCAGGCACATTGTGAAACGTTGAGGCGTAAAATTGACATAGTCAATTTGGACCCTGCTGCTGAATTTTTTGAATATACTCCTTTAGCTGACATTAGAGATCTTATACAAGCAAGTGTCATTATTATTTAACGCGTTTTTAACTATTTTTAGTTGGATGATGCTATGAGTGATGAAAGTATTCATCTTGGTCCAAACGGAGGTCTTGTGTTTTGTTTAGAATATTTGCAACAAAATTTGGATTGGTTAGATGCAGTTCTTGGTGATGTGGATGGTGATTACATACTTTTTGATTGTCCTGGACAAATTGAGCTTTATTCACATTTACCTATAATGCCACGTATTGTTGAATATTTACAACGTAAATGGGATTTTCGCTTTGTTACCTTATTTATATTGGATGCTCGATTTTTGGTGGATTCGTCTCATTTTCTTTCTGGTGTTTTGTCTGCTTTATCTTCTATGGTGTGTTTGGGCACTGCCCATTTAAACATTATGTCTAAGATGGATTTATTATCTGAACGAAAACAGAAATATGTGATTAGCCGTTATTTAAATCCTGATTTGGATTATTTTTACGATGTTGGTTTGCTTTCTGAAGATGACAGTACAAATTCGAAAACAGAGCCTACAGTTTTATTTAAAAAATTGACTAACGCCTTGTCTAGTCTCATTGAACGCTACAGTATTGTACATTTTATGCCTTTTAATCGAGATAAGGAAGAAACGATTACAGACTTATTACTTCAAATTGATCATTGTCTTCAATATGATGAAGAAGTTGATCCATCCAATAGGGCTTTTGATGATGCTGAACAACAAATGACTGATTGTTACGGAGATAATGATGTTGATTGTCGCAATACTGGTTAAATAAATGATTGTAAATAAAAATTGTTTTTTTTTAGTTTTTGTTTTTTCCCTATAAGCGATAACAATTTTGCTTTTAGGATGTTATTGTTGTTTGAATGCAGACTTATATCATTGTTATTATTTTATATTGCATTATTTTATGGATGTTAGAAGTGTGAGTCCACCTTTAACAGTTTTAACTTATGTTATAGATTATGCAGTAATAAGCCAGTACATTATTTGATTTGGGAAACCGTTGCTCATGCATTGACAAGCGTGTTTTTTTGGATTTGTAATGTTATTTCAAGTCCTTTGTTAGTTAAAAACAGGACATTTTCAATACTCTGTATTATAGAATCGTGTGCATGGTCTGCAATTTTCGGTATTTTCGTCGATATCGATCATTTTATTGCAGCTAGAAGTCTAAAAATAAAAGTAATTTTGAAATTGTTTTGTTTTTCATGTTGTAAAGAATCTGGTATTTATAGAATAATTGTTTTTTATAATATTAATTCTATGCACAAGAATATGCAGATTTCTCTCTCATTTTCGTCTTCAAATTTGGACTTCTTATAGTCCATTGAAAATGAATAAATAAATCGTAATTTTATAGTTTCTAATTGAGGACTTGCAAAATTATCTCAATATTTTTTTTCAGTAGATTAGTCTATTATACTGTAATTTTGTTTTTATGGTACAACTGCTTTAAGGTAGTGATGGTTTATTTTATTTATTGAAATAAAATTTGGGATTTGTAATGTAAGTTTATTTTTTAATTTGTTACCATTAAAAAAGCATTCCTATTGTAAACAAAATTTACTTCGTTTTAGAATAAACATGTTTTGTGTTTTTACATAAACATGCTAATAGTTCTGAAGATTTTGATATTCATGAAGTCTTAATTTCCATTGATTGTGATAATCTTGTTTCTATACTTTCATGTGGCTTATTCAAACTAACATGAATCAGAGACACCATTATATAACGACGATCCATTTTAATGGATGGCTTCAGGCATATACTCGGAGTATTTGGAATGTATACGTATATGCAGCCGTTGGGATAAAATAATTCGGACAAAATTAAGAGGTATTGTAAATGTTTATGAACAGTGGCTTTATCACTAGCCAAGAAACTTTGGTTAAAGCATTGGGTTCCCTTTATAATACCAAATAAAAATATGAGAAGACGTAAATTGTGAGATGAATTCACTTCGAATATTCTCGTCAGTCACAAACATATAACATTTTAGTATATATATACAAAAAAGGGGCACAGATAACATTTACATTAGTACAACTCACAAGCATACACACAATCCTTACGACCAAGCTAAGTTCAATGTAGTGACAAACTGTTTTTGTGCACACAAAGCAGGTTTTACTGTGTGTTATTCTTTTACGTTTGTTACTCTTATTAAGTGATTGAGGTCGGTCATTTGATATGCCGTACAAATCTAGCCAGTCTCAAGCCTGGATAAAGGAGGAGGTTTTGAGCGCACAAGATTAGCAACCTGGCTTCTGTAAAAAATTTATACTGCTACGAAAACAATTAAGAGGATGCTATTACGGCAAATAAGTGCTCGCACGTATCTGGATGACAGAGTTACACAGATGACACGGTTGTGTGAAAGCCGAAAGGAAGCTCAATCTTCGATTTGCAGAATTTTCAGTGCTAACGAGACTTTGCTGTAATTGTTGTCTTATTGCCCCATGCTTATTTTTAGAGCAAAATGGTTTTGCATAATATATATAATAGTAATAAACCACTTTTGAAATAAAAAATAACCAATTATTCATGGGTCGATGTATTATCATTATTAAGTAAGTAAGTGATAGTAACATGAGCTCCATTCCACAAAATAAATGTAGAATTTCTGAAACAGGGTTTTTAATTGGTAACCTTGAATGGGCATGATCATAATCAACTGTTATACTTTCATTTCAAATATGCTAATGATCCTAAGGATTTAAGTAATACTTATAGTCTCAATTCCCAATGATGGTGATATTCCTTACTGTTAGTCCTCCACGTGGCGCATCCTGGTCTAGGTGTTGATTAATAACAGCAGGGTCCGAGTACATAGTGGTGTATCTGGACTTCCACTACGGCGGGTGGATGCGAACATACACCCAAGATACTTAAAAGGTATCTTAAAGTAAACGTATACCATATGTAGCTGTTGGGCTAAGGGACATAACCTGGATATAAAATCAAGTGTTTTTGTTAATTTTTGTGAACAGTGGCGACTTTACCAAGATGCCGTCTACCAGCCAAGAAACTTTGTTATTCTTCTATGTTTGTTACCCTTATGAAGCCATTCAGGTCTATTGTTTGATATGTATAAATTTGGAAAATAATGAAGAGGTGATCACACCACCAACCAAGATGAATTTAAAAATTAAAATCCTTTTTATTAAACACAATCAATCACGTGGATACGTTTAATTTACTGCATTTGAATCAACTACATATACTTAATAGCTACTGTCCAAATCTATGAAATATTAATTAACGGTTTATTATTACATTGCTTAGTACTAATTCATATTTTTGTCAGTTTTAACCTTAAATTAATAATAACAATAAAAGTTGATGACAGAGTCACTTCTTTATTAGTTCTAAGCACAGTATCCGCAATTTCTATGAGAATAGGTTGTTGGATATGAGTTGAACTTGGAATGATAAATAAAGTGCATTGCTTAGAGGACCGCTTCGTTATAATGACGCCAGTGTTTATAGGAATTGACAAGGCCAATGTTCTCGAGAAAATTGGATTTTGACAAATTTCAAAGCCTAACCAGCTACATATGGTAAATGGATACCTTAATATTTTATAAGGATTTTGAATGTGTGCTAGCTTCCATTTATTGAGTGGGAATCCAGTGGAAGCCCAGTTATACCGCTGTGCAATCGGTCCCTGCGGTTATTATTTTAGATGCCTGTGGGCACCTAGTCTAAAATACATTGATTGATTGAGAAACATGCAGGAATATCACCATTATTAGAATTCGAAACTATATAAAAATTACCCAAATCCTTAGGATCGTTAGCATCTTAAATTGATAAATTATTTAGTAATTTTTAAACATTTACTGTGTTATTTTTAATATATATATATATATATTTATATTAGGATGCTCGTAATCTATCCGGTCGCCCATTTCTGCATTGGGCTGGATTGTACATAATTGGTCTTATTGTAATTTGTATAATTGCTGTTGTGATGGATTCGATTCAATTCAATTATAACACGGTCAATTTTATTTTGGCCGCAATTTGGCTTATTTTAATTTCGTGCATCAGTCATGTCGTTCGTGATTCGATTCGTCGAGGCTTGTGGCTGTGGCCTCCCCCAGATTTCAAATCTGGAATGATGAACCCTGACTTGGCAATACTTAATTTGTTTTATTTCGGTGATTATGTACACATTTGGTTTCCTATTAGACACCTAATGTTTTATTCACTGTCGTTATTAGGCGTTGTCATTCCATGTTTTGTATTTAGTACAACAAAGTGCAAATTAAATATATGTCACTTCAGTCCCATTATACAAGTTATTCGAAATCTAGAAATTGGTAGTGATTTGGTCGTTTGATGAGGTGTTTGGATTGTGTTTTTTTTAAAATTTATTTAACTTATCATGTGTGTATAAAAAATTTAATAATATGAATCTTATTTTTTTATTTTTTTATGTTTGTTGTTTAGTCATGTTGAATTTATCATGTAAATTTTTGTTTCAACGTAAGTAACGGATTAATTATAGATTAGTGTGGTTTTTCATTAAACTAAATAAAAATTTTTTAGCGTTTTTGGGATCATCATTCATTCATTTTGGTTGGTGACGTGGTCACCTCTTCATTATTTCCCATATTTATACGACATAGCAAACGATCGATTTCGATGGATTGATAAGCGTAACACAAACATAGAAGAATAACAAAGTTTCTTGGCTGGTAGACGGCATCCTTGTGACGTCGCCACTGTTGCCCCGAGGGCTACATATGATATACGTATACCTTTAGATACCTTTTAAGTATCCTGGGTGTATGTTGCATCCACCCACCAAAGCGGTAGTTTAGTTATACCGCTGTGCACTCGGACCCTGCTGTTATTAATCTAGATGCCTGTTGGCACCTAGTCCAGGATGCACCACGTGGAGGACTAACAGTCAGGAATATCACCACCATTGGAAATTGAAACTTTATAAGCATTACTCAAATCCTCAGGATTATTAGCACCCCTTTGGGATGGATTTACTGTTGTAGATTCGTTCATTCATTATGGTTGGTGATTAGGTGATCACCTCTTCATTATTTTCCATATTTATACGGTATGCAAAACAATTAACTTTGATGGCTTGATAAGCGTAGCAAACTTGTAGAAGAATAACGAAGTTTCTTGGCTAGTATATGGCGCCATTGTTCACAAAGATTGACGAGGTTGCCTGATTTTTTGTCCGGGTTATCTCCCATAGCCCAACGGCTACATATGGTATACGTAGACCTTAGGATACCTTTTAAGTACCCTGGGTGTATGCTTGCACCCACCTGCCGTAGCGGAAGTCCGCTTATACCGCTGTGCACTCAGTTCCTGTTATTATTAATCTAGATGCCTGTTGGCACCTAGTCCAGGATGCACTACATTGGAAATTCTCAGGATCATTAGCATCCCTGTTATAGATGAATAAATTAAATAACAATAATATATATATATTTAGGTATATACAAAGGTTTTTAGTACTGCTGTTCTTTGTAAAACAACAACAAACTTTGGTAACAGATCCACTTCTTTGTCAGTTCTAGATTCGTATAGCATCCGAATAATTCTCTTCCACTATTTACGATTTTGAAGGTTTGGCAGAGATACTTCAGTCCAATAACTTTACCATTGTTTCCAAAGTAAAGTACCGGCTAAAATAGCGTGAAGATCGTCGCGTGATAAATGGTAATTATTGGGTGGCTAAGAAATGAATAAATACAGAAAGTTTGAAAGTGTAGTTTCATTTTGAATAAATATTTCTGAACAATAATTGTGTTAGTTTGGTCATAGAAGTATCGTGTTGGATGTCAAAAGAACATTTTGAACTTGTTTAATGAAAATGACCGTGAAATGTATTTTGAGCTTTTAATTTCATTCAGCAGGACAATGGACTAGTGAATTGCTTGATCTTGGAGTCACAAAAGCCCAAAATTGTTCGCAATAAAAGCTGCTTGTTTATGATACGAAATCAACAGGTGTATATTTTTCATAGTTTCTGTCTAAACAATACAACGGGTTACTTTCAATCGTGCTTTTAACATAAATACCTATCAACTTAGTGTATAAACTTGATTCATTTTTTAACTATTGGTAACTAAATTGTGCATGTGAAGTACTTGTTTTAAAAGGAAAATTTTTCAGACTAAAAGGATTTAGATGTCAATTTTATTCCGATTCAAGTTCTGCTTTGTTTATTTAGAAGTGTAATTATTAATGAAAAAAGATTAAGCTAATAATTTAAAAAAATTAATATTTGATTGAAGGAAACCTAGTAAATTTAGATATATGGTGTAAAGTGTAGAATTCTTGATTATTTTAATTTATTTAATTCTGTATTAATATGAAATTAGTGATTTAGAGAAAGTGGTAGTATAAATAGTTACTTTCAAGTTTGAATATATAATATTTGTAAATTGGTTACATTATTAATTTTCATGAAAATTAATTTTATAAATAGTAAAAATGGATTGAAATTCTGATGTCAATTGGAAAATTGAAAGAATCTGTTGTGGTTATTAGCAGGATGTATTCAGGATCTAATCGAGTAAGTTATGTGTATATGTAGAATCCATTTTGCGTTTGTTTAAATTATTTTAATTTCTATTTAATATACGTTGTAGTATCTTGTGATCTGTTTAAGCAGAATTTTATTAAAAAATTAGTTTGTTAATGTCTTAAAAATGCATCTGAGAAGTTTTAGATTTAATTTTAACACCTAGTGGGCGTTTTTATCCAAATTTTCTATTTATACGATAAGACCTACCTATAACACTTTTTAATTTTACAAGTTGTACATGGATAAATCTGATAGGTTGATATGAAGGACACATTTCATTGGAGTTTGCTTTTTATTGGTTGTTCTATTTCTGATAAGGTAGCTAGTATTTAAATTTTGACTCCCATATCATTTTTCGACTGAATTCGCTAATAGATAATAATAATTAGTTTATACAGAAATTAACGTTTATTTTTATTAAAAGGAAATTTCATTTGAACTAGTTATTTGCCAAAAATAATGACAACTATTTTTATTGCCTATTCTAATTTCTCTTTTGAACTCCTATGCATTTTTTTGGAATAAACTGATAAATCATTTCTATTGGTTTAAATTATACATATACAGCATTGGATTCAGCGCCAACTGACTGATCCATACGTCCAAAAAGCGAAATTGGAAAATTATCGATGTCGAAGTGCATTTAAATTGATTCACTTGAACGAAATGGTTTCGGGTGGACTATTCCAACCCGGCAACATAGTCGTCGATTTGGGTGCGGCTCCTGGATCTTGGAGTCAAGTCGCTGCCAACTGTGTCAACTCACATCGGTCGCATTTGGCAATGGACCAATCGCCCATCAGTGTTGATGATCGAAAAGGTTTGGTTATTGCATTTGATCGAAATATATATGCTGATATTCCCGGCGTTGTTTGTCATTCCAATATTGATTTATTGAAAAATTGGGAGCAGTGTATAGCTTTGATTAGACAATCCGTTGACAAGCATTTGCTATTGACTGAAAACCAATCTACAAATCATGGTGTTGATGTGGTGTTAAGTGATATGGCGCCCAATGCAACCGGTTTGTCTGATTTGGATATACCAAACATTATGGAATTAGCGAATTGTGTTTTAAATGTACGTTTATTTTAATTTGCGCAAATGTCTAGGGTAAATAAAAATTGCAATTTTTTTTTTTACTCAAAGATGTTGCATTAAAATAGTTGTTTATCATCTATTTTTGCTACTTTGGATGTTTTACGAAGAGCATCTTTTAGTAGCAGTGGACAGCCAAACGTGGGCCGGTGGTGGGATTCGAACCCCGATGCTCATCCAGGTCTAAGTTGAGCGCTGGACTGGTAGACCACTCCGGCACAGTATTGGATTAAAATTTTGGCTGGAAATCTAATTGTTGGTTCGAGTATTGTTTTTTATGCGTTTTAACAAGTTCTATAATACGTAATGGTAATGCTAATTTTTCTTTGTTTTATAATGTTATTATGTAGGTAACAGTCAGGTTGCACTTTTTTTAACATTTTTATCAATTTATACATGTGGTTTAAAGTAATCAGAGTTTGCATTGAATTTTCTTGAATTTTATATATATATATATATATATATATATATATATATATATATTATACAAAACCCTATTGCTTTAAAAATAAGCATGGGGCAATAAGACAACAATTACAGCAAAACAACAACAACAACAAAGTCTCGTTGGCATTGAAGATTCTGCAAATCGAAGATTGAGCTTTCTTTCGGTTTTCACTCAATCCTATCACCTGTGTAACTCTGTTATTGTGCGATCATTTCTTTGCCATGGTTTGCCGGAATGGCATCCTCTTGATTGTTTCCGTAGCAGTATAAATTTTTTACGGAGGCTAGATTGCTAACCTTGCGCGCTCAAACCCTCCTCCTTTATCCAGACTTGGGACTGGCTAGATTGAATCATTTCTAATCCATACTAGGCAGAGTTAAAATGTGGACTACATGGATGATGATAATAATGATAGATGATATTAATTATAGGTTGTTGACTCACTGTCAAATGAGTGTTGGCAACACATTTTTGTTTACAAAAATGTACACAAAGCAATGGTGGTTTATCCATACAGAAACACAGTAAACGAGATTGACTACATTTGTATTAGCATAGAATAGCGATCTTCCTTGCAGAATGTACGTGCATATTGCGGTGCAGATATCAGTTCTGATTAGAATCTTGTGGGAAATGTTTTTTTTAATTAAAAACTGTGGAAACCACAAAACAATTATTTTTGTGCATTCAAATTTACATACATGCAATCACTTCTTTGCCGTTGTTTGCCGGAATGGCGTCCTCTTGTATTATTTCCGTAGCAGTACCAATTTTTTACAGAGGCCAGGTTGCTAACCTTGCGTGCTCAAACCCTCCTTCTTTATCCAGGCTTGGGACTGGCTAGATTGAATCATTTCTGATTATCCTACAAATTGTGCAACTTTCATGTGGCGGTATTGACATGATTCTGCTGATTAGTTTATATATTACTAAGAATGTATCAAGAAGCTACTATGATCGCTGTTGATAACAGTGATTATAGGAGGATTGAGGATTTTTACCCTTTTCGTTTGGAAGCCTAAAATGAGGCTGTTAGTTTAATTCGTCATAGTAGACGACAGCGTAATCCAGAAAATAGTGTTGGTCTATTGTCTTTAGCTAATACAGAAGTATTTTGTACGTTCTCGAACCGAAAGGAAATATATCGTTCTGCTTTTCAATTAGGATAGCCCATCTTGCTTTTCGTCACCATCAAGTGAGACATCGTTGGTACTCCAACGACAGTAAAGAGCTGGTAAAATTGGCTAAACGTTTGAGAAAAGAAAAAGTTAACATAGACATTATAAATTTTGGTGAAAATGAATTCTAGCAGTACTTATTTATTTTTATTTTATGTTTGCACGAGAAATGCGCATCTTTCAGCAGTGGACATTTTTAGCGAAGCCGAACATGGGCCCGCATTTTAGTGGGCCGGTGATGGGATTCAAACCTCGATGCCTACCGAGGTCCGAATTCGAGCGCTTTACCGCTAGACTACATGGCTTATATATTTAGCTTATACAGTTTTTTGAATTTGCTGGAATATTCTTTAGTTGAATGCATTTTTCTTATTATACAATCGTGAAGTATATAACACTGGTGACATATTTTTTTGGTTTATTTTTGTTTGAATATTTTTATTCACAAAAAAGCTTTACAATCTACTTTAAATATTGTTATGTATTAATCAATTGTTTTGTATATTATTATTATTATTTATGGTTATTGGCTTAGGTACTTCAGTAGAAGTAGCTTTCAGCACACAAAAAATATGTATAATTATAAAAATACAATACAATTAGCAGTATGTAACATCAGTTCAAAAATAAATAAGTAAAGTAAGATTAAATTACATAAGCTAAAAAAACGCAAAATCAACGTATATTCAAAAGTCATGTTCAATATGATATGCGTAAAGAGGCATGGTATTATTTAGGGGACACTATGGTTAATAGTGTGCAATTTAAATAGTTTTTTTTTAATTTAATGTTATTGTCAGTGACTAGATTTTTGGGGTATTTTAATTCGTGTTTCTTACTATTTGATAGATTGCAATCAACACTTCTAAACCGGGAGCAAGTTTGGTTATTAAAATTTGGCAAAATGCACAAATGGAACAATTTAAACAATTAGTTTCAAAATTTTACTCAGTTGACACTAAAGTGCAAAACAATCGGTCATTTGTGCGTTTTATGAAACCAGATGCAAGTCGGTTAGATTCGTCCGAAGTTTATGTGGTTGCAAGGGGTTTCAAGATGCCCAAACATGGACTAAAATAACTGATTTGTTGATAGGTGCGGATCAAAATTATTTTTGTTGATTTTAAGGTTATTTGTATATAAATTTTTGTAATTTGTTTTAAAATTAGCGTTTTTACTTTTGACTATATTGTGATATATTTTGGGAATATGTCTCTGTATAATGAAGTTAAATTCACTTATTGATAGGATAAAGTTTGAAATATTAATAAAAATATGTCACTAATCAGATCATGTTACCAGCACAGAATTTTAATGTTTAATTTATTTGAAGTTTTATTACATACTGCAGCTCCTGTAATACTAAAGTTTAATATGTGAATATTGAATTGGCAAGTGCATGATTTTACTTCCCGTAATTTTTGCGTAATTGCAAATAATCACCTTAAATAATTATGTTTTGCTTCAAATATTGTGACAATAATAAAACATTAATTTGTCATTAAGAATATGTATTTTAATTTAAAAAATAGTAATAATTTTAAAGCATTTTAATATTTGTAAACATTTTGGTTACGTTAGTTTTATTGTACCAATGCAGGTTAATACACGAGTTGATAAAGGCAAACTCCTTTTGCTCCTCACTTTAGGGAGATGAGGTTATTACTGGGATGTATTTAAATCGGTTTCCTAATTTTTTTTATTCTACTTTCTTTACAGATAGTGTCATAAGTGAATCCAATGTTGACCTACTATGATATTGAAATATATGTAGCACTTGTTACTTAATAAATACCTTAGATAATACTTTACTAATATATATAAATATTATTTGCAAAAAAATTCTTAATATAATACACAATATCATTCGTTTTAGCAATAAAGCACAATACCACTATTATGAAAACTTAAAAACAAACACAGATAATTGGTTTTAAAAAATAGTTTTATCTACTAAAATACATAAATATACAAAATAAAGATAACAAACTTAATAATGGCAATAATTTAAGTGATTTCCACGCTTTTGTTCAACCTTTGCCAGCCGCTTTGAGTATAAATCTATCAACGCACCAATATAGTCCTTCGAAATGCAATTTTTTATAACATGATTAATTTTCGCTTCCAATGATACGTCAGTTTCCATGTAGTTTACCTCACATTTTAAAATACTAAAAAAGTCTTCAATTACATTGAGGTCTGAACTGCAAGGAGGAAGTTGAATAAAAGTAAGCTTTTGTGGTCTAAATAAGGAAAACGTACAGTAAATTGTAAGTTATATTAAAATACGCATTACCATTTTTAAAGTATGCACAAGAGCATTGTCTTGAATAATTGTTAATTGTCCTGTAGCATTTCTGGACAGCTCACTATGAAACAGTTTTTTAAATATTTGTACAAATTCGGCGCTATTTAAATTGCCACTAGTACGCATCCATTTTGGAGACTGATTGTACTTAATTGCAAAATATCCTTTGACACATAAGGATGTGCGACTTTTATATCAATACAAGTGTGGTTGAGTGAGAAATTGAGACTATAAATAACCTTTGAATGCTTAGTCCATGGTTCGTAGGGTATTGCACACTCATCTGTGAAGTATATTGATCTCTAAAATGACGATGGATAATGTTTGTACTTTTTAGCACTCCACTCGTTGTAATCTATGGGCACGACTAAGTGGAAGTTTCTTAACAGCCACTTCAAGAATAAAGCCTTCAGATTTCATTCTCCTTACAATTGAATAAGAAAAATCTTCTAAGTATTGATTTTTTATTTGTTTTATATTCATTGTTCTGTTTTTTAAGCTGCATAATTATAAACTAATAATCTTGTTTACTTGAACGTTTTCTACCAATTGTGGGTAAATAAATTAAATATTTTTATATTTAATAAATTTTAACTAAAAAAAGTTAAATTTTAGACATTGCATAACCAGAGTATGTATCAAGGTTATATCTTTATAGAAAAATGTAGCGCATCAATCAAATCTTTATAATGTGTAAAAAAAATTGTTATTTTAAAAATATACATTAATTTATTTTACAAACAATTTTTTTTTAATTAACTGAAATGATATACGTTGCCTACTGTAATGTAAGTGTAATTTATAGGGTTTTGGAAACAGGTCTCTAATTTTGGTTTGGAGTTTTCGAGTTTACCTTTAGTAGAGGAAAGGTAATTTGAATGTACTATTAAGATGTGGCCTAATGTAGAGTATATAGAAAGGGCAAACACAATTAGAATGAATTCTCTCAAGATTCCTTTTGAAGAAATTTACTAATCGGAAGCAGGTATTAGAAGCTCAGGGAAATGTAGAAATGAGAAAAAATGACACCAACATGCCTAATTACAGATACCTTTGTAATGGTCATTTTGTTGGAAAGAAAAAGGAAAAATTTACTAGTCGATAGCTTTTCAAAAATTTGGATTTTACAAGATTGAGAAAAAGTTATTTTTGATTGACCAGTCATAAATCAGGTTTATGTTTTGCTAAAGTTGATCAGGATTTGAGTTCCAGATCTTAACGTCGTCTGTATGAAGCAGGGTGTTAGATTTGACCTTATAACGCTTTAAAACAATATAAAACAGTCAAAAATAATTGCAGAACAGTACGAGTAAACAGGAAAAGCAGCTATTATTATTATTACTATTAAGCTCTTTAATATCTTACTAAAGATACATTCTGCGTAAAATCCATTTTCACCGTCAATATAAAAAAATAACAATTAAAAAAGTAGTAGTACAAATAATGAAAACAAAATTGTATACGGAATTTAAAATGTTTATTAACAATTTTATTCAATAAAATAGAATATTTGACAAGTGCAGATTGCGACACCAATGATATGCATCTTTTTTTAATATACCAAGAAAAATTACAGGTAAGCATTTCAATATTAAAGGATAAAAACAAAATGTAACGAACAATTTAGTAATATAGTTATCAACATTTAGTTTTCTTAATCTTCTTATGCAGTAACATAACAATTTGGTTTTTATAAACATATGCTTTACATGATCACACCAAGTAAGTTTTCTATTTATATTTATCCCAAAATACTTAATTTTATTACAAGTACATATGTTTTTTGATTTAATTTGAATGTTTTGTTTAATTCTATTGTTTCTTTTAGACGCCCCCGTTGTAGATTTAACTAGTTTACATTTCGATGGATTTAAATTGAGATCATAATTAGTAGACCACTGTTCATTTTTATTAATAGAATTTTCAAATTATCTTAGATCATTATTTAAAGAAATTTTGTGCACAAAACCATATCATCGGTAGTTTTAAACAAATGTGATGGCTGTGGAACTTGTAATAAATCTACGTACAGTGAAAATAAAAATGGAGATAGTACTGCAACTTGTGGAACTTTATTATTATTTTCTGTTAGCTCTGATTTATTACGACTAATTTGGTTAAACTGTTTTCCTTTTGAGAAATAATTTCGAAGTCAGTTTAAGATGTGGTCGGGTGTTTCAAGTAGTTCAAAAAGTTGAATTAATTTTTTTCTTAATATACTATTGAAAGCAAATTTATAATCCAGAAACATGTAGTATATTGAGCATTTTCCTTTGTCAAGGGATTCAGTAATGCAATGAACAAGACTGGTTACACAGTCTAGTATGCAACCTTTCACTTTGGTCTCTAGAAAACACTCTCCAAGTGTAAGCATTTCACATTTGGAAAGCATTGAGACACTATGTTCAGAGTTTCAAGTTCTCAATCTATTTCTATTGATAACTTGGTAAAAGATTTAGGAGTCACTTTTAGCCCCACCTTAAACTTTTTATCCCATCTTAATAAAGCAGTACAGATATGCTTTTGACCTACAAAGTTTTTCAAGCGTATTTTAGGAAATATTTCGGTCAACTGCGCGCGTTTATTCGATCAGTTATATATTAGACCTCAACTCGAGTATTGGATCTAAGTCACGTCTTTTATCATACAGGTAGATATTAAGATACTCGATAAGGTACAGAGAAATTACACAAAACACCCTGACAGCTTAAGAATGTTAGTTATTCTAATCGTCTACAGTACAGTCTATCAAATTTTTCTGTTGCAAGATAGGAGTGTTACTTTTGGAATGAAATATTTAAAATAATCATTAATTTTTATTTCGATTACAATTTTTATATTATTGTACATTTAAACAGCTTTGACTATTTAAACTTTGTTTTAAAGCGTCTTTTTGTATTTGAATTTATCACGTTTGTTGTTGACGTAACTGTGGTTTTGTAAGTATATTGTGTTCTGTTTTTCCTATTGGTAAACAGTATTGGTATGTAATTTTGAACTATTTTGTAATAGTAAATTGCAGAACGATAATTTAGATCACACAAGAGCTTTTTTGATTGAAATTAGCCGGGGTGATAATAATTATCTGTATCAATTTAAATAAAGGAAATTAGGGCCGAGATCTCAGTAAACTCTTACAAGGAGGATAATAAAATAATAGTGTATTTTTCTTTTATCTTCACAAATGCTTCTCGTAGGAGACACTCCTTAAAAATAAGAAGGTCTAGAGTCAAGTCTTGTCTGCATCTACACTATTTTTAATACAGGGTCATTTCTGAAGTGAATAAATTACCAACACATGTAGTTTTAGCACTAAATTATTCAGATCGATCTATAATAAATATTTTCTTTGTAATTTTATTTAATTTGTTAAATATTTTATTTCTCCCCTTTTTAGATAAATGATAACATTAAATCGAGAACCAGACGAAGTTGTATCAGTGACAATCGACAAAGATTGGAATTTAAAAATAATAAACAATGTTATTTTATTTCATTACTAAAATTAACTCTTCAGGATCAGGATCAGGATCAGGACGGTACACGAGGTGCGTAGGACTTTATCCTTTTAATCCTCGGTTCTCAAAGTATCTGAAAATTTAAAATCGGGGAGAATAAAGCGGGAGGAAGAAGCTGGGACAAGAAAAGTAAATAATTGTGAAAGGAAATAAGAAAAATATGGTGGAGAAGAGTGAAAAAATAAATTAGAAATTAAATGAAATTGGAGAGCTTGTGTTTGTCATAATTTATCTTAAATGACCCTAAGGAATTAGATTTAATTACATGACTTGGAAGCTTATTCCATTCTGTAATGGATCTGTGTGTGAAATGATTTAGTCTAACACTAGTGAGGGCTCTAGGTTTGTGAATCTTCCGACAATGTCCTCTAAGGTTACCATTATTAACATTAAAAAAGTGCGTGATCCTATTACTGGTGAATAACTGATATATTAAGATTAAGTCGCCTCGGAGTCTCCTATCTCCTAAAGGGAATAATTTTAATTTCCGTAGACGTTCAGGATATGATTTAAAACTAAGCTCATGAGGGAGTCTGGAGAGCAACCTTTGGACTCTTTCTAGTTGATATATGTCACCTTTCAGGGATGGGGCAGTTACCTGGATACAATATTCTAAATGTGGCCTTATATATAACATAAATAATAGTCGAAGGCTATCTATCGGAATTTTGCCTAAATTTTGTCTGAAAAACTTAATCAGACTGAAGCATTTTTGGGTCGCTAATTTATGATGTAATGAGAAGACTAAGGATGACGTAAATGTAACCCCCAGATCTTTAACCACTTTTACTGTTGTAATAGGTTTATCCCGAATCATAAAGGCTACTCCCGAAGGTCGTCCAAAAGTTATATGTTTGCATTTTTCTAAATTTAAAGGAAGCCTATTTTCAACCGACCACAAATAGATATTATCAACATCTTGTTGCAAAAGTTTCGGGTTTGTGCCCCAGATTTTAACATCATCCGCATAGAGCAGAATGTTTGATTGAACTTTCGCAGATAGGTCATTGACAAACAATATGAAAAGTAAAGGACCTAGGACTGACTCTTGTGGCACACCTGATGTTATTTTGCACTGGGTAGATAACTCGTTGCCGAGCCTAACTCTGAAATATCGATCCTTTAGAAAATCACTAATCCAATTTAATAAAGGATTACCTATGTCAAAAGCCTTTAACTTAGCTATTAGGAGGGAATGCGGGACTTTATCAAAAGCTTTGGAGAAATCGAAGTAGACGGCTTCCACACTTGAGTGTTGTTCTAAATCCCTAGTTAGCCCGTTTGTGAATTCTAATAGGTTGGTCAGACATGAACGGGAAGGGATAAATCCATGCTGAGCAGGATTTATTAAATTCTTATCCAGTAGATAGTCTATTAAATATCCTTTGATTAGTCTTTCTATTACTTTACTAGGTGCAGGCAGAATGCTAATCGGCCTATAACTATCAGGGCTACATCTGCTGCCTGTTTTATGAATTGGCCTAATGTAGGCTGATTTCCAGACATCTGGTACTTGCCCACTAAGAATGGATACACTAAATAAATGATGGAAAATTGGTGCCAAGACATCGGCACACTCCCTAAGAATTCTAGGGTAAATCCCATCAGACCCGCATGAATTAGATTTTAGATGCTTAAATTGCTTACAAATCATATCCTTAGTGATATTGAAATTACCTAAATAAGTAGAAGGATCGGTAGAACAGCTGGCAACCAACTCTCCAGTACAAAAAACTGACTTAAAGTATTCCTTAAAAGCTTCACACGATGATTCAGCTGATAGTACCTGACCATTACTGTCTTTAATATTAGGAAGAATAATTTCCGAACATCGTTTCCTTTTAATAAAATTAAATAGAATTTTTTTAATCATTTTTGGCTCTATGTAATAATGTGTTAAGTTTTATAGCTTTAAACCTTTTAATAGCTGCCACGACTTGATTTCGAATATCGATATATTTGTAATGGAAACAAGGTAAATTCGTAGTTTTTCCTTAGTAAATGCCGTGTTCCTACTCTGGATTAACCTCTTAATACGGCTGGGAAATAGCTTTTTATGTGAGGCTTGAATCTTAAAGGGAACGAATAACCTAATGCCAACGACTAATTATGTCTGTTATGTGTGAGCATAGGCAATTTACATTATCAAAACCTAGTAGATTCCAATTAGTATTAAGGAAAAACTCGCGTAAATTCTTAAAATTAGCCTGCCTAAAATCAGGGAGGGTAGTATGTTCCTTTCTGCAATTTAGTGATAGGCGTGGGGAAGAAAACTGAGAAAGATAGGACTGAGTGATCACTCCTTCCCAATGGAGAGAGAAACTTGATAGAGTCTACTAGAGATGGAATATTCGTAAAGACCAGGTCTAGACAAGATGGATTGCATCCAGCTCTATATCTAGTGGGAGAACGGACATGCTGTTTGAGGGCGTGTTCGATACTAAAATTTAGCAGACTATGTTCAAAGAATAGTTGAGGCCCCTCAAGGGAATTCCAGTTAATTGAGGGAGCATTGAAATCCCCCATTAAAACAATGTATTTATGTGGTAGGGAGGTGAGGAAGGAGAGTTCTTTTACAAGAGATCTATCTAAGGCTTTTGAGAGGGGGTCTATACAAAATAGAAAAGAGAGCTAATTTTCCCGAGGCCAATGGAATCTCTAAATGCAGAAGATCATACCTCTTTAACGTATCACCTGAAACTGGTCTAAAAATAGAGAACTGTAGGGAGTTTTTGACATAAAAAAACACACCCTCTACATTTACCCCTATGCGAGTCACTCCTAACAATATTATATCCATGAATGCTTATTTCACTATCTAAAATTTCATCAGTGAGCCAAGTTTCTGTAACCCCAATGATATGTGGTTTGTAAGAGGTGGCTAGACACTTGAACTCAGACAACTTATTCCTAAGACTGAGTGCATTAGTGTATACAACTTTGAGTGCTACGGAGTTATTAGTAATGGTGAATTTTGTCTTAGTCGATGTCTTAATGAGACGTAAATTTGACCCCGAGGCGTGGGGGGAAAATCCTGATTAATTCTATCAAGTTTTAAAGGTGTTAACACAACTATTGGAACTTTAGATGGATTTAACACATTGTTAGGGATATTACCTAGGGAAGAAGACCGCTTGGGCTTTTTTCTGGTGGTAGATCTTTAAAAAGTCTTAAGTTGAAAGGTAGCGAACTCCTAATACTAAGCCAGCTCTTAAAAATGTCTAATACATATTTAGGTGAAGGGAAACTGACAAGTAACGGAGGGGCAGAATGATCTAGTTTACAATGAATCCTACTTACTTTAATTAAAGGTGCAGGATGGAGAAAATCCTTACACATATCAGATATGATTTGGTGACAGTTTGTCACTGTGTCGGGCATACCCTTAATGATAATATTACATGCTCTTTGTTGTTCAGTAACAATATCTTTAGAGGCGTTTAGAATCTCTTCCTGAGAAAGTTTTAAGGCACAGTTTGCAGCTGCATTAGCTGGACCGAGCATGGAGATATGAGATTTTAACTCAATTATTTCATCATAGATATTCCTAATATCGATTGTGGATGCATCAAATTTTTGTGCAAGAGCACAAATTTCCTTGTGCACTGTAGTGTCGTTACAGTTATCTTCTAAATAATTGTATATGTTATCCACTTTATTCTCAAACAATACTCCTATTTCTTTAGTGGGTTTGCATTTTTATGCAAACATTCCCTACAGATAAAATCTTCATCCGAATGGGCGTAAAAAGCGTAACTAGCTATTGAAAGTCCCGTACAACATTCATGGAACCATAAATCGCATGAGGAACACATCATCCCAATTTTTACAGGTTTATTGCACCCACGCCGTCCACAGTAATTTGCGTGTGAGTCCATTTATGTATAAGCAACGAGAACAAAACGAAAAATTAATTATCAATAATAGAAACAATGGTATTTCTAAACAAATAGTGAGAAAAACCAAAGAATATATTTAAAAATATGCTTCTCGTAGGAGACACTCCTTAAAAATAAGAAGGTCTAGAGTCAAGTCTTGTCTGCATCTACACTATTTTTAATACAGGGTCATTTCTGAAGTGAATAAATTACCAACACATGTAGTTTTAGCACTAAATTATTCAGATCGATCTATAATAAATATTTTCTTTGTAATTTTATTTAATTTGTTAAATATTTTATTTCTCCCCTTTTTAGATAAATGATAACATTAAATCGAGAACCAGACGGAGTTGTATCAGTGACAATCGACAAAGATTGGAATTTAGAAATAATAAACAATGTTATTTTATTTCATTACTAAAATTAACTCTTAATTTCTGGAATTATTATTTTTTGAATGTTAACATTTTTGTTTAAATGTGTCAACGGTTTTATATCGGTGGGAACGGCTATATAACTAACCGTTTCCATTCCGTTAAATAATTTTGTCCATTTTTATCCCTCGTCCAACTTTTAGTTTTTGGTTTTATTCCGTGGTAATGAACGTTTCCCATCCGGTATTTGCGTTCTTATTCATTACTCAATGTAATAGGTAAAGACGTTAGATATTGGGGGAAATTGCATCACACGCAACCTTCGTCGACAACCAACGCTGTTTGTTAGTTCAAACCGCTCCCATCGTGTTAATTAGTAAAATCAGGCTACCCAGCCTTTTTTGAAGTTAATTTTACTAAAAGTTGTGAACAAACATGATACCTGAAATATAATAATATAAAGTTACACGTATGTCTATTATTTAAAAAAATACTGGTTAGTGATTTGGTTGTAGATAGATAGATAGGCTTAAGTCTTCAGAATTGTAAAAATTAAATATAATAATTACCACGTATAGTTAAAAAAACTTGTTATAATATTGCAAAAACATTATATACAACATGCATTCTTAAATATTAAAATTGTAATAAATATTTAAAATTATTAATTTAATTTAAATAAGTTAAAATAATTAAAGTTATTAATATAATTAGAATAAAGTTAATCAAAAACAATTATTGAAAAGTAATATTGAGAATGTTGAATTAAAAAGTTTATTACAGTTTATATAGAAGCGGTTATAGTTTAAGTAAAACAGAGTAACAAAATACAATAGACAACGTAGTCAATAAATCAGAAAATGCCCTTAAGAGATAGTCGTTTAGGCCGCAAAACCCAGGACTTTCAGTTAATTAAGGCAATACCATTTTTGTATTGAGTTGTTTTAGTTTAAAACAGCCATCTTTCTCACGTAATAAATACATCAAGCTTTCAAACTTTTAAATCTGCGTATAATAAACACGTTTTTTCCACGTTTTCCTTAACATTCCCCATTTCGCTTTAAGCATCTTATTATTTTTATTATTAGGTTTTATTTTAATTTTTTAAATTTATTTTTGTTTTCTCCCCCTCCCCCGATACATCTGATATTTTTGAACCACGGACCGAAAAGATTTCTCTTACACCTTGTACTAACCTACAACCTATAATAGCTAAATGTACTATTTATTATATTTTTATGTATAAAGAATAATTGCGATTTTTTAAATGTTTATTAAAAATACAATAAACATTAAAATTAAAATAATACTTTTACCTATATTCATAAATAATTCATGAAGTAAATAGTTCATAATTATTTAGTTACATTTTTAAACAAAAAATTTAAAATATTAAAAATTAAAAAAAATTAAATATAGTTAAATGTATAAAAATAGTAGTAAATGTAAATACACAATTTTTTTATAATGTTTCACTTTGTTTTTGTTATTTATTGTGCGGCAAAACAGTAGAGGCCGGTTGCAATCTAATCTGTTTTTATAATGGCGGCGGATAGTGTATCCGAGATAGATTTGTATGACAACATAGATGAGGATTTTGGTCAAGTAAATTGCTACTATTATATTTTAATTTTGAACTAGGAATGCACTGACTTAACAGAATTATATGATGATGTTGTTACGAGTTCTGAATCTATTTCCACAAATGTTATATCTGGTTCAGTATGTTTATCACACTTAATGATTTCGTATTAGACATCGAAAATTTCTTTAGGTGTACCGAGTTATGGTGGACGTCGAATTGCGCTTTATGTTGGAAATTTGACTTGGGTATGTGTAGTTTCTATAAGTTAATTTGTAGTGGACTACTGATCTGGATTTAATTGAGTCCGTCGCTAAACTTGGCGTGGTTGATGTTTTAGAAATTAAATTTAATGAAAATCGACAAAACGGTCAATCTAAAGGGTAGGTATTTTAATGTTATTTTATTTTTAAGTTTCTGTGTGATGGTCTTTGGATCTGATCAATCTGTCCGTATCGTTATGGAAAAGCTTCAAAAACTAGAGATTCACGGTCAAAATCCCATTGTAACTACATGCACTAAGCACAATTTAAGCATTTTTGAAAAAGCAACCGAAGGTGAATCAAATTTTAGTGGACGGCATCGCTCTGAAGAATCATCGAATGACAGCAGTAATATGAACACGAATAAAGGATTGGGAGGTAAAATCTTATTTTATTTAATTTTTTTTCTAAAATTAGGTATGAGTAACGGTTTAGGAATGCGGTTACAACATTCAGTTCAAACAAATCCTGCGTCTTTGGGATTCAGTTTACGTAACCCCGCGCCATTGTTGGAACAAGCTTTGCCGAATGTAAATTTTTCTAGCACGTTAGCATCTAGCATACAACGGGCTTTAGTTTCACAAAGTCTAAATTCAAATATGAATAATGGCATGGGTTCTTTCCCTCTTAACCTGCCCGCATCCTCTAATGTTATGGTACCGTCTGCAGTACCTCCAGCTGCATTGGCTGGTAATGTTTCAAATATTTTAAATTCAAATTTCCCTGTACCAAGCCAATTGTCTAATGCATTGACTATTCCGAACGCTCCAATAAATCCAAGTTTTTTGCAGCATCCGCCTCCTAATCCGACTAATACGGTTCAAACACCCAATGTTTTAATGCCATTTTCTGCTTTGCCTCCTCCTGACGCTAATCGAATAGATAATTATGGAAGACCAGTGATACATACATATACACGTAAGTTCTTTTTTATCCTTAAATTTTACTAGTAAGTATTTAAGGTATTTGTTTAGGCTTATTAATTTGTGGAAAATAATTTACTTTTGTATGGTCATTCGCCACTTATTTGAAATTTGTATTTTTTGTACTACCGATTTTGTAGTTGAACTTTTCATTTATTCAATTTTGATTATTTAATTCCTGACTTTAATTTTTAGTTATTTTTTCTGTTGTAATTATTTGTTAAATTGCTATGGTACCAGGTTGAGCAAGAAAAACCTTTTTTGTTTTAATTGTATTAGAACGAAAAGAGGGATAGAATGTTATTTAGGAAACAATATTAAGTAATCAATAAACTAAACAGATATAATAATGAAAATAGGTAATATTGTTGGCACCTATTCATTAGTTCCAACTTTGCATAGCATCCAAGGTTATTTTTCATTAGCTATTTATGGTATACATATACTCACCCGCCACAGGGAAAGATTAAAAGATGGTTAAATACAGGATTGTGGAGTAGATGCCATTGGATTCACATGATTTTAACCGGTACATAATTTTTAAATAAAAAAATGTATATAAGGTAATTTTCTAAAAATGTGTTTGTGAACCGTTGGAAAATCTTGCAAGATTTGTAAACGTTTAACTGATTATCTGGAAAAGATTGTTTATTCAATTTTATTTGCAAGATAGTTCTGAGAATGTTTATAAGAAAATAGATTGGTTTAGTGAAAAGAGTAAAATATTGGTTAGAAGTGTTTTTGATTAAAAGCTGTTTGGTACTGTTTTGATGTTATTTGGTCAGGGTATTATTATGGAAACAATGGTTAAGTCATTGAATCGTATTTTCCTTGTACACCTTCGAAAATTATGAATAATGAAGGGAGTTTTCGAAGTTGTTCTGTGATTTTGAGCTAATTAAGATGTGGTTTTGCTACTAAATTTTGTCTTATTTTGAAGAAAAATAGACAAACGAATGCTTTAATATTAGTTATAGGTGTCTAGCATTGTTTCAATGGATAGCGCTTCGTTGATAAATATTAAGTCAATGGAGATGCTTTTTTGGGGAGTCAAAACTGTAACTGGTTGTTTTAATATTTTAATAGAAGCATATTTAGGATAATATATCTGGAATAATAAAATGCACATTACAATGGTTATGAACTTTTAATATTTTTATTTAGCTTGTGGTGGAAAATTATCGGATTCTGATTTTGAAGATATTTTACATAGAAATAAAATTGTTTCTTCAAGTGCAATTAATCGGGCTGTTCAGGACGCTTCTAGCGGAGATTACACCAGTGCTATTGAGACTTTGGTAACTGCAATTTCTTTAATTAAACAATCAAAAATTGCCAACGATGATCGTTGCCGTATTTTGATTACTTCTCTACAAGATACTTTACATGGTATTGAGACAAAGTCATATGGATCTAAGTAAGCCTAAATATATTTATCAATGTTTAGTTAATAATTAAGGATCACTAGATGTTTTATATTATATTTTATTTAAGTTTGCTATTTTTCGAACACTTAAAATAATTCTTGTTGTGTATTTTGTTTGTAGGAGTGGTTCTAGTAGCCGAAGACGTCGTCGATCATACAGTGGTAGTGGAAGTGAAAATGGTTTAGATACAGCATATACGAATTCTTCTAGCGTTTCAGTTAGTGGCCGTCGACACCGTGATCGAAATCATCGATCTCGTTCACGTGATCGTCACAATAGATACGATCGCCGAAGACGCTCTCGTGACAGGAGCTCCGGTGGTCGTGGATATTATGGAATCGGATCAAGTGCACCAATTTCTAATTCGAATCTGTCGGGCAATCAACTACCTGATAGTGGAGCTTCAAATAATCCTATCAGTGGACCGGATCGTTATCGTGAAAGTCGTTATAGACACTAGTAATTTGATTTTATCGTTCTTGTATTTGAAGATGTATTCGTGCTTTTTGTTAAGTATATTTTTGGCACGTATTTACTTTTTTCAAATTCGTCTGGTTTTATCCAGAAAATCATTTGTATATTTCTTCCAATCAGTGTTTAAGCAATATGAATTCAATATTGTTTTTTCAGGCAAGTCAATTTCAGTTTCTTTATTCCGTGAATTTTCATATCTTGAGGATGTGAAAGAACAAATTCCTCTTGGTATTAATTTTGGTATTATGTACTTTGAAATATTTTATTAATACGTGTGCCTTACGTATCTCGATTTTAAGGATTTGTCATGTTTAAAAATTGTACATATGCATTTAAAAAATTTTTAAATTAAATATTGGTAAATATAAAGAATAAACATTCGATTTATTGCTATTTTAGGTTGAATTGTGTATTATTGCATTTAAAATTATAAAATTTATTTTTTTACAAATTTTTTTCTAGTGTAGTTAAGGTATTTATAATTGTAGAGTTATGGTATAGTTTTTTAATGGACTTGGATTAGTTAGTAAGATTTTTGTATTTTCATATTTTATAAATTTGAATTATTGTATATAGTTTAACAAATAGTACTTTAATTTTAGCTATTTTTGTACTTTTTATTTGTAATATTGATGACATTCTCATTACCATTTGATAACCTGTATTTAATGAATTGCATTTCTAATTGTTAATGATCTGGCTATATGTATGTTTACTACAATTTGTAAATACGAGTTTTGTGCATAATTTTGAATATTTTATTTTTATAATATGCGTGTTTTTGCTAAAGCATTTATTTATATCTGTGATGTGTGCTATTTTTGTGAAATGTTTTTTAATTTTCTTGATAACAATTATGCCTTATTTTTTAAATACAGTCGTTAGAGATCTTGTAGTGATACAGTGATTTATATATTTTGCCAAGTTGGGTTGTCAGCTAAAATCTTGTTAAATTAGCTGTGGATTATTAATGCCAGTCAAAAGTTACGTTATAATTATACCTTTTGTTTTAATAGGGTAGTTATTATCAGTTATACTGTTGACTATAATCATTTCAGCCGGAATGGGAAATTTAATGAAAGTTGTCATAATCGAAATTTTTGTGGATTTATATATGAAAATAGTGGTGGTAGTTATGTTGTCTGAAAATTTTCTAAGTAATACATGCAATCCCATAATTATACATTTAAATGCTACTAACAGTACAGTCACTTGTATAGAACGTATGGGAATCTAATTTATGGGACTATTGTCGTATTGACGCTTCTTTGTTCACTATTGGTTGTGGTTTGAATAGCTGCTTGTAATTCGTTGTAAGCGGTGTAAATAATTTATATTATATTTAACGAATTTATTATAAATCTATTTAAGAATAAAATTTCATTGATTGTATTACACTGATTTTAATATGAGACAATTTCGAAAAATATTAATGTTTAGTTTTTGGTTTTTAGCGTAAAAAGGAATACTTCAATTTAGTTTTATATGTATTTGTTGGATTTATCAACTTTTTATTTGTTTGTAATTATTTATCACAGATAAATAATTAAAGTTATTCAATATTTATTGAATGCAGTTCTTCGTGTTATTTAAACAAGTGAAAAGTTGTTAAAAATGGGTTAATATAATTTAGTTTTAACCCAGGTGCTATTGACAAATCAACTAGTCTATTTGAGAGGTAACTCCCAATTGGGCGACTGGAATTATAGTGTACATCTGAACTTACTACTGCACCCGTTAACCAATTATTTTTTAAAGATTATCTAAGTTTAAATTAAAAAATGACGTTCCTTAGGTTTCACAGTCGATATATCGGTTCGTACGTTAGAATTTTTACAATTGAGTCACGTCAGTTTCAAAAACAGTTTATTTCTATTGTAGTTTTCTATAATGATTTCTTGAGAAATATGTTTTGAAGTTTTGGCCTAGTGATGACGGTTGTATAGTTCGTTTGGTGTGTATAATTTAGATTTAGTATAAGTACCCTTTATTTTGTACTATCATATATATATATATAACTGAAATATAACGTTATAAAATGCACTGATTTCCGTATTTATTATTTTAATGTAAACAGTGGTAGTAGAACTGTTTCAAATTTGCTTTTTAATGTACAAATAATACATTTGTATTTCTTTTTTTTTCAGGTAAATCAGACTGGGTTCAATTCAAAATTAATTTCATTAATACATATTTGTATATTTTACAAAACCTTTTCTTGAATTGTGCTAATGGGGTTTAATTTCGAAGTATCTTATTTGCTTCACATTTGCATATTTAGTTATATTTTACTTGAATTTACGGTGCGTAATTACAACGTAAGCTGTTTCGATTGTTGAATTAAATTTAGAGTGGGTGTGGAATGAAGCTAAATACGCGAAGATGCCGTCTATTAACCATGAAACTTTGTTATTTCGTTTTGTCACATAAGGCGACTGAATTTGATGGCTTAGTATGTTGTCTAAATATAGAAATGATCAAGAGGTGACCACGTTACCCAACCACAGTGAATGGATCAATATCTTAGTATTTATTACGATGTAAGTACAATGGTTAGCGGGGCAGTGCTCGATTTGGACCTGGGTTCGAATCCCACCACTGGCACTAAAATGCGGGTCCACGTTCGGCTTCGCTGAAAGATGCGTTTTTCACGAAACATTCAAAGTAGCAAACATAATTTTGTGCAAACAATGTAAAGTTATGAAATAGTCTGTTGTTAGCTAATGCGTTTTACGAGTATTGTAATCAATTTATTCTGTTGGCTAATTTTCTAATAAACACGCGTCAAGATAGTATAGTTTTAATGATTCAGTTTACACAAAGGTATCTATTTTTTATTTGTAACATAAAAGTGGTTTCTAAATAGTAATAAGAAGAATTTTGTTTTTATTCGCGTTGTAACGTTAAATCTTACAATGTCAGATAGCAAAAAAGCAATACTCTATATTTTTTGATTGAAGATTTTGTATGTATAACTCAAGTAATGCAATATGTTGCTTGCGCTCAGTTTTCATTAAAAGCGGTACATAAGGAGAACATTGTTGATTTAATCCCATCAGTTGCGTAAACTATTACAACACATATTATTATTACTATTACGGTTATTGGCTTAGATACTTCAGTAGAAGTAGCTTTTAGCACAAAATATGTGCAATTATAAAAATACGATACAATTTCCAGTTTGTAACAAGATTAAATTACAGTCTAAAACACTCAAATCATGTGCATGAAATGTACTACAGTATAGCAGTATATATCAAATGTGTATGACTCATGTGTGAGCATGAGTAATAAAACAGCCTAGATGCTAATGATCCTGAAGATTTGAGTAACACTTATGAAGTCTCAATTTCTAATGATATTGATATTCCTGACTGTTCGTCCTCTACGTGGTGCATCCTGGAATAGGTGCCTATAGGCATGTAGACTAATAACAGCAGGGTCCGAGTGCACAACGGTATGACTGGGCTTCCGCTATGGCGGGTGGGTGCAAACATACACCCAGGATACTTAAAAGGTATCTAAAGGTATACGTATACCATATGTAGCCCTTGGGCTTAGGGAGATAATCCCTGATAAGAAATCAGGCGGCCTTGTCAATCTTTGTGAACAGTGGCGACGTCACAATGATGCCGTCTGCCAGCCAAGAACTTTGTTATTTTTCCACTTTTGGTACCATCGAAGTCGCATAAATATGGGAAATAATGAAGAGGTGACCACTTCAACCAAAATTAATTAAAATTAAAGCCATTGACATCAATAATATTTTTAACCAATTGAAGCTTTGGTCTCATCGAACACATTTTATTTTTTTTTAATTTTGCAGTTATTAAAAATGAAAAGTAATAAAGCAAAGAACTAAAATACATAACATGATTTTCAAAACTAACACACGCACACACGATTATATAGTAATAGTTGAATAATATACAACGTCCAAATAAAAATGCAAAATTAGAATTACACAAACCAATTGGCATGAAGGAAAACGATAAATTGTCAACACGTTTGGATCAAACCAATTGAATAATAGTTTAAGTTGACAAAAATGTTGCATTGTCATGATACAAAAACAAGAACACAAAATATATCGAAAATTATATCTGCGCACTAAATAAAACAGTGTGATAAAGTATGCATATCTGGAAGAATAAATAGCCATTATTTCAGTTATAGAGAACTGCTTTTTGAATATGAATTGCAAAAATAAATATTTCTCACATCCACAGTGAAAATCATTTATTCACTTCTTTACATATTGACTTGGATAGCGCTCTATATTACTGAAGTTGAAATGAAAAGTGGTCAAAGTGACCTTTATTGTTGTTGTACAATATATGATTGCGATAGTTAAAAAAAACATCTAAATTTGAACAATTAAACCAACATGAGAACATGCGCATCTTCAAAACACAACATAGTTGAATAGGTAAAATATATTCATTCAAGTATGCGATCTGGTACAATACGTTCAGCGGTGGAAAAGAAAATTCATTCCATAAAACCTACAATAAATTTTTGAAATGTATTAATAAATTGCAAAACGTTTTTTACACAAATTCTGCCTAGAGAGGATAAAAAATAAACCAATCCCAAAACTAGATAAAGGAGGATGGTTTGTGGTAAGAAGGGCATCCAGTAGTAAATAAAACCGATGCCAAAATTATTCAATAGTTGTAATGCTTCGAAGAAAACTGATCAGAAACAGAGGGAAAAACTGTAGCAGTAGAAAACGTCTCGATTTGGACCTGGATAGGCATCGGGGTTCTAATCCCAATACCGACCCGATAAATGCGGGTCCACGCACTCGGTTTCGTGCAAATGTCCCCACTGCTGAAAGGCATGCGCGTTTCCCATGTAAAACACTCGAAGTAGCAAAAATTAAATTAATAAAAAAATAAAATTACAACCTTTACAGACCAATTATACAATTTGTTAAACGTTTCAACTCAACCTAACGTCTGCTGGTTTTGTGAAAAAATCAAATGAAGCTACTTAGTAAAAATAGACATAGATAAAAACGTCCAACAATTGTAAAGTAATTATCTAATGTACACCTCATGAAAAAATTGGTGTATTTAAAATTCAAAAAACAATTAATCTAAATTAATTTGTTATCTCAGTAAAAATAAATATCAGGAGTTTAAAATAATGTTAAATGCTTAATCATTGCTTCATATTTACTTATAAATGTTTATTTAAAAATGCGGAGTTGACCAGAAAAACGGAATAACTCAACACATTTTCCGCTTTTTTTAATAATAATTAATAAATTTTTAATTCATGTGCTTAAAATCATTATTCAAAAATATAGATTAATACCTTAAGTTTGTTTCTACAAGATAAAAATTTTTTAATTAAAATTAAAAAAAAATAATTAATTATTTTCTAATATCTAAGTTCTAAATCATTTTTAAAGTATATTTATACTCAGAAGTTACCATAGTAAACAAAAATTTGAAATAATTTAAAAACCGATTTTTCATGTAATATAACTTTAAAAACGTTACTTTCGTTTTCACTTTAAAATATTAATTTGTTGTTAAATTTTAGTTGAAAATTATTATTTGCATACAAATTAAAATTTAAAATGCGGTATATCTTGTTAAAATGATTTAAAAATTACATTAATGTTTTTAATAATATTTTGGGTATTTTCTCAAAAATATTAAAACTTAATTTTGTTTGTTAAAAAATTATTGTCAAACGTAAAAACCATAAAATACACGATTTTTTTAAATTATAAAATATAATTAACACAAATATAGTTATTTGCTACCTAGGAGCAGAACATATTACATGTTATATCTTCTTTATCACAGGAAGTTTAGTTAATTTTTTATTACAAAATAAAACCACCAAAATTATGTTTTGTAATAGTAAAATAAAATTGATTTTAATACTAATTACTTTTAATTGTAGCTAATCAAACACTAACTTAAAAGGATTAATATGTTGGATAATGAAACAAGTTTTTTTTTTGAAAATCGCTATTTAATAGTTCTAATATTAATTATAGTCATTTTATTTTTTTGTGTATAATAAAACTTAACATGTATAAGCATATTTAAATCAATAAATTATTGGTCCAAATCAATTTTTTGCTAAAATTTAGATTACATAAAATTATATGAGCACTTTAACCAAAATCACACCAAAACACCTAAGCCAAATAGTTACAAGCACAAGCCCTAAGGGGGGAGACCGACCACTTCTTAGCGCGTCCACAGGTGGCGGATAGTGGAACGACCGTTAGCAATAAAAGGGTTAGCTGTGAATAAGGCTGTGCCAAATAAACAGTCGTGAACCAAACGGATAGTCAGGTGATAAGGTCGTTAACGCGCTGACAAAAAGGCGACAACGGTTTTCGGTATTATCCTTAGTATTATCACCAACCAGCCCTATTTAGAGATAGCACTGCTTGCTCCACCCAGAGAGGGGCCTAGAAAAAGTGGTTTAAAAATTTCTCGTCTTCTCACTAGGATGACTGGCCGCGGCTAACTGGTCTATATACTCACGGTCGAAACTCTTACAAAGATCAATTAAATATCATGGTCAATAGGGCAGATACTTATGACCAAATTAAAAGAACACCATTCTCAGAGCTCAAACAAGGCAGAATGTGACTCTCGACGCTACTGCCTGCTCTGTGAATATTACTCGCGATAATGCACAAGCACAAGCCATCTCATTAATTATTTAATACTTTGGAGTAAACTATACTTAAAACAATTTATTAAACCTAAAAATTAGATATGCTTTGCATTTTTTAAAATATTTGACGCTATATTTTGTGTTAATAATGTTATTCAATCTTAGATTATGAGTCAGTTAATATTTTATGTAAATATTTGATTAATTACAATATATATCTATAAAATTATACTTGTATCTTAATTATCACATAATATTGTACGTTTTATAATTAAAGTGACGTCTTTGTTGCATATTATGTGATTGCTACAAATGTTTTAGTTTAATAACTACGTTTTTAACACTATTTAGTTTAGGAGTTGTAAACATACTTTCAAATTAGACACATTAAAATTAAACCATTTTTAAAAAAACTTTGTCGTAAAAACTATACCACATTCAACTTTATATAACTCGTGATTTAATAAAAAAATGACATTCATTTTGGCTGGTAACGTGATCACCTCTTTATTATATTCTATATTTATAAAGCATATAAAACAATCGACTTCGATGGCTTGATAAGCGCAACAAACGTAGAGGAATAACAAAGTTTCTTGGTTGGTAGACGGCATCCTTCTGACGTCGCCACTGTTCGCAAAGATTGACGAGGCCGCCTGATTTTTTGTCCAGGTTATCTCCCTTAGGCCAACGGCTACATATGGTATACGTATACCACAAAATACCTTCTCAATACCCTAAGTCTATGCTTGCACCCACCCGCCGTAGCGGAAGCCCAGTTATACCACTGTGTACTTGGTCCCTGCTGTTATTAGTCTACATGCCTGTTGGCACCCAGTCCAGGATGCACCACGTAGAGGATGAACAGTCAGGAATATCACCATCATTGGAAATTGAAACTTTATAAGCATTACTCAAATCCTCGTGCATAGCACGTGCAAGTTGTGCCACCAGTTGATTCTCGTTTAGGGAATGAATTTATGTATGCGTGTGTCTATTAATATATACGTAATCGCGTATGAATATATATATATATATATATTTATATATATATATATATATATATACGCACAAGCTTAAAAACAACACTATTCGGCAGTCAATCGAATAAACATACACGTATCTATTAATATATACGTAATCACGTATGAATATATATATATATGCGCACGAGCTTAAAAACAACACTATTCGGCAGTCAATCGATGATAAAACCAACCAAGGGAAAACGTTGCGAAAAAAGGAGCCAATAAGAGTTAAATAACCTGTTGTGAGTGTGTGATTACTCGTTAGTTGGGGATGAAAAAGTTTCAAAAAAAGTGTGACCAAATTTGCACGATGACGCAATACAAATCGTATAGTGCTATGTAAATATTGATTTTTCCACCTTATAAACATTTTCAAGGTCAAACAATCCCCTTTTGATAGAAGAATGCACCAACGCGACTCACACTTGCTCACGAAGATTGACCAATAGAATTTTTTTAAATTCTTTTTACCTTGATTGGTTATATCATTTACCCTCAAACTAGAACGCACCCTGATAGTCCAAATAGAATCATGTTATCTAATTAGTCACAACACCAATTGTTCATTAATTTCATACTGAAAACATAATCTTTTACCATTTGTCATACATAAAACTTGAATAAATAGCAATAAGGTATTTTGAATCAATCTCAAAGAAAACCACCGTATACCAGTTTCCCCAATAAATGTACAGAGTCATTTTTCATTTCATTCATTTTGGTTAGTGGCGTAATCACCTCTTCATTATTTTCCATATTTATACGACATATAAACAATCGATTTCGATGGCTTAATAAGCGTAACAAAACGTGGAAGAATAACAAAGTTTCTTGGCTGGTAGACGGCATCCTTGTGACGCCGCCACTGTTCGCAAAAATTGACGAGACCGCCTAATTTTTTGTAAGGGTTATCTCCCTTAGCCCAAGGGCTACATATGGTATACGTATACCTTTAGATACCTTTTAAGTACCCTGGGTGTATGTTCGCACCCACCTGCCGTAGCGGAAGCCCAGTTATACCGCTGTGCACTCGGACCCTGCTGTTATTAGTCTAGATCCCTAGGGGCACCTAGTCCAGGATGCACCACGTGGAGGACTAACAGTCAGGAATATCACCATCATTGAAAATTGAGACTTTATAAGCATTACTCAAATCCTCAGGATCATTAGCATCCCAACAGAGTCAGGAGTACTCCTATTGTAACATTTAGAGACCACACAATAATATGACTAGTTATCAAATCAACTAGGCTTCAAAATGCTCCTACTTGTCACGCCATCTTCTTGTCCATTGGTTAATTCCTGATTCGATTCGACCATTTGACCTTGAACAAGCATTTTCTGTTTGGATCCAGTCATACACTGACTGCCTTGCTGTTGTTGATGATGATGATTATTACTATTATAAAACGCTATCAAACTGGGAGATATTGAATTGGAAGTTTGGCGCAAAAAGTTTACACTTCGATTGGACTCGTTAGGCGTCGTTGCCTGATGCATGTGTGTGTTAAAATTGGGTTCGCAACTCATTTGTCTGACGAAATTCGGACGGTTGGAAGCAGTTGGAATATTGCTATTTGTCTGAACATGATGCTGATGATGTTGATAGATGTTTGACGACTGATTGTTATTTTTTTGGTTGGGTAAAACTTTGACGCCGAATATTCGATTGATAGCTGGCTGCTGTTGTTTGAATTTTGATCCATTGGAAGCATAAGTCTGCAAACCATTGGCCTGATTAAATTGGTGGATTGGTGTATTGGCATGCGACCGCATTTCTTGCGGATTGTGATTGTTCAAAGATGTGTTGATTAAATTGGGTCGGACGCTTGACTGATTGGCATTTGGCAAATGAACCAGTTCGCGACTGACGCTGCTCGAACGTCTAGGAGGATGAACCGGATGGTCGTGCAGACGACTCGAATGCATTCCGTGAATTTGCGAATTCTGACCATAAGCCTGACCAAATCAAATTGAACTATTATTTAAAACACACTAAACGGTTTCAAAACATGTGTCAATTGGGTTGAAGAAAGTAATTTCACAGCCGGGCTGATCTAGCGGTACACAGCTCGATTTAGACCTGGGCAGGCATGGGGGTTCGAATCTCACCACCGGTCCACTAAATACGGGCCCACGTTTGGCTTCTCTTGAATGTCCACTGCTGAAAAATGTTTCCCGTAAAACATTCAAAGTAGTAAACATAAATAAAAAAAAGAAATAATGTTGGTCTAAAACTTCGGAAGAATTGAAGTACAACTAATATATAATTCGTAGTATCGACTAATTACCAATCTGTAAAAGGTTCAGTTTTTACACAGGGAAGTCCGTCAAGGTTTCAAACCCCCATTAAAAACCGCTTTTTCAAACTTCAATAATAAAATACAATATACAATCAACGAGCGGCACAGTTATACTATTCTACTATATCCCAGTTAAGACATTGGATCAAGAAATGGCTTAAAAACCTTTGATTAGGTTCATGATCTTACAAAAATACTAATACTGTTACACTATCCAAGCTAAAAAGAAGACGCTTACTAGATTCTGTCTTTGAAAGATTTAAACAGTCCATAGACCACAGCGTCGATTCATTAATCAATCAAATAAATATTAACAAAAATGTAACTATTTACCTCTGCTTGAGATCTGCATTTTTTAGCTAAAATATTTACTTAAAAATCAAAATTATAATTTCCTTTAAAATTGACCAACTTGGTAATATTTTGCTAAAAAATAAATAACTGAATACGAAAAAGATAAACACAATAGATAATAAGGTAAGTTAAAGTTAACAGACTAAATGTTTAAGACATATTTCCAAAGATTTTTAAGTAACTGCATGCCCATTTTGAAAAAAAAAACAATTTTTAAAAATATGATTATTATAACACTCAATTTTTGCAATTTTTCATGTATGTCTCAGTGAAGATTTTAAAATCAAATCAGGCTATATATTATAATTCAATAAGCCTTGTAACAAAATGTTTGTGAATTTTATCCCACTTAAGATGCTGATAATCTTGAGGATTTGAGTAATGCTTATAAAGTCATAATTTCCAATGATGGTGATATTTTTCACTCTTCGTCCTCCACGTAGTGCATCTTGGACTAGATACCCTTAGGCATCTAGACTGATAACAGCAGGGACCAAATGTACAGCGTTATAACTGGGATTTCACTGAATTCCCATTCGGTGATTTGGTGCCAGCATACACCCCAAGATGCCTAAAAGGTATCTAAAGGTATCTATTTACCATATCTAGCTGATTAGGCTTGTGGATCCGTCAACCGGCGACAAGCCTAAAGAAAATCGCCTCGTCTCAAGGAAGCGGTCTTCTAGTCACGAAACTTCATTTATTCTTCCAATTTCGATTCACATTCGACAACCTATTCGTATGGGAATTCGAGAACCAATTTAAACTTGGAATTAATGAAGAAGTGGCTCTACTGCCAACTTATGTCACTGTTTTATCCACTCGTATATATATATATACAAGAAGAACTTACCTGCACATGAAAGCCAAAACTAATCAATACAAAAATTCATGTCTGCCCTACTTATCCAGAGTATTAACCAATCCAGAATCAAACAAAATTGAACAACTAAGAAACCTATCAAAGTAGGAATTGTTCCGCCTACGCATTCATTTGAACTAATTTGGACATCTCACAGTATAATGTCTTATAATGACTCATTTTAGTACAGCAATTTTGAATATATATTTTTTAAATCACATGCATACTATATAGACTATATTTATATTCATTAACATATGACATTCTATTTCATTTTGATCCCATTATTTGTACTACTACTTTTTTTATATTGATGGTGAAAAATGTATTTTATGCTGAATGTATCTCTAGTGAGATATTGACTTAATAATAATAATAATAATAATAATAATATACAGGGGCTAAAACGGACAGTGTCAAAATTAACACATTGAAATTGATTGACTTTCCTCTCACATGACTTATTAGGCACATCAACATTTGACTAAAATAACCATTAAACATCACCCTAGCAATACTAATAATTAAAACAATAATTTCAATTTTTTTACAGATAGCATTACCAAATTCTCGCTTAGACAAAAAACCCAGAATTTACACACTTTGACAAGATAAACATACTGCTACATTATTTGCTTAAAAATAAATTGTATTATAAATTATGTACATATATAGATAATAGATATCACCAATTTTACAAATTTAGTAGTTCAAAAAATAACCATAGTTTTTTATAACTTCTTTTAAACGCTTTGGATAGCAATCAACTAATTTATTGATATAATCTTGTCGAATTCGATTTTTTAACACATGATCAATTTTTTCTTTAAGCGTGCCTTAATTTTTTACCCCATTTACCTCCTCGTTCAAGATAACTAAAAGGATTTTCAATTACAAGTCCCAATCAATCCAGTCAACCTGTGTTAAGAAAATGAGAAAAGTTGATGCGTAGGACTAACTGTGTGTTTTCATAAAAACCCGCCAAAAATTGTAAATAGCCCAAGGTTTGTTTGTTGGTCAACATCATTTTTAAATCTTGTTATGCATTCAAAACAAGGCGATGATAATAATCTACAAAAAATGAGCAATGCAAATAATCTTGATTTCCGACAATAATATTCCTGTTTCCATGTAAGCCATCCTACATTCAAACCAATATAGATCAGGGGTGGAATGTACATTGGGTTTTTACTTTAGAAATTAGGTCCATATATATATATATATATATATATATATATATATATATATATATATATATAACTCCGCCTAGTTTGGATTAGAAATAATTCAATCTAGCCAGTCCCAAGCCTAGATAAAGGAAGAGGGTTTGAGCGCAAGGTTGGCAATCTGGCCTCTGTAAAAATTTATACTGCTGCGGAAACAATGAAAGATGATGCATTCCGGCAAACAACAACGTTTCTGGATGGCAAAGTTACCAGATGACAAGGTTGAGTGAAAGCCGCATGAAAGCGCAATCTTCGATTTGCAGAATATTTAATGCCAACGAGACTTTATTGTTGTTTTGCTGCTTATTCTTAAAGCAAAAGGGTTTTGTATAATAATAATAATATATTTACCAACTGTACTCATTAGGTTCCTTATGGTATCGCATAGTAAATGTAGCTATTAGGGTAAGAAAAACAACCATAACAAAAAATCAAACGACCTCGTCAAATTGTGTGAAAAACAGCGACGTCACAAAGTGCTATCTGTAAGCCAAACTTTGACTTGGACCTCAGTGGGCATGAACTAGAACGGCCCTACACGTTCGGTTTTGCCAGAATGTCCACTGCTAAAAAATGTTTCACACAAAAATTAGCATAAATTGACACTAGTGGTCGTTCATTACTTGACTGTTTCGTCGGACCAAGCCCGGAGTTACCGAAGCATAATGCAGCGACCTTGTCGACTGAATGTTAAAGTCGGATGGAAAAACGGAAGACGACGAATTGGTCATCGGATTCAAATCTGGCTTTATATATTCCGACTGTCGGCGTCGAAACGTCGATGTACCGGAATTTACGTAAGTTTGGATGAAATTGGCCGATTGATAATCTGCAGTTGCCAGATTCGATTGTGGTACTGTCGGACTCGATGGTCCGTGCAAATTCGGTTTAAACGAATGATCGGATGAGCGAAAATTGGATGGAACTGGTGGCCAAACAAAATTGGGCGATTCTGAAGGGAATGCGAATAAAAGTAATATTTTGCATTCACTACTTAAAACAGATAAAAGTAGTTAAAAAGAAAATAATAAATCTGATAATAATATAATACTGATAGTTTTTGAAAATTTTTAATGTAAATGTTTTGAAAAAATTTGAAATACTTTTAATATGTTTATAAATAATTATATTTTTATTAATGCTAATATTATTACAAATAAATAACATAAATACAAACAAAATTTAAAATAAACAAACAAAGAAACAAAAGGGATATAAAAAAGAACATAGTAATGTCAATAATAAAAATAAGTTAATAGGTTTTAAATATTTCAATTTATACGCCACTTTGAACAATTTTGTAACCAATTAAACCTTTAATCTTTAAAGCCTTAATCCAAACTTTTTCAAAAATAGCAAACACGTTGAAAAATGGTCTCCAAAAATTCAAAAACACCAATTAATTAACCTAGGTCGATGTAGCAATTTTCGTACTCATTGATCGTGTGTATTTGACCATATTATTTCATTTTGGGTCCTGACGTTGTCATTTCTTCGTTATTTTCCATATTTATACTACATAGAAAACGATTGACTTCGATACCATGATAAGCGTAACAACAACGTAGAAGAATAACGAAGTTTCTTGGATGGTAGACGGCATCCTTGTAACGTCGCCACTGTTCGCAAAGATTGACGAAGCCGCCTGATGTTTTGTTAGTGGCTTACATTTTAATTTTATTTTATGTTTGCTACTTCGAATGTTTTACGAGAAACATCTTTCAGCAGTGGACATTTTAGCGAAGCCGAACGTGGGCCCGCATTTAGTGAGCCGGTGGTGGGATTCGAACCCTGATGCCCACCGAGGTCCAAATTCAAGCACTGTACCGCTCGACCACCCCGGCACTACAAAAAATGAATACAGGTTTGTTTAAATTCAAAGCCTGCCTTGTTCACAACCCATCCTGTTAGTCAAACAACCGCCTACCTGGATTGCTATTCGTATCGGCGTTCGAGCACGTTTCCGATTTGCACTGCCCCGTATCCAAAGTCAGAGCGGCCAAATTTGAATTCAAGACCGATCCATTTTGTAATTTCGACGAAGTAACCAAGTTGGTAGTCGACGAATATCGGGACGACGATGCCAACGTGTTGGTCGAATACTTTTGAAACTTTTTTGTAGCTGCTCTTTTCAACTCGTTCAAGTTCGTATAGACTGGGGCTGGTATAGCTTGATTGGGATAAAGCATGGGTGGTTGGCAATCTAATACATGGAGAAAGAAATGGGTGTAAAACAATTTGACATTTTTTCAAGTTACCAATAGGAAATATGTTAGTGAAAAATAATTTCTAAATGACTATGTTAGTTCAGTGACATTATCGTTCAAAAGTGTAATGATAAAAACATGTATGTTAATAAAAATTATGTTAACCCTAATTAGTATAATATAGGATTGGATTAGTTTTGGCCATAGTAAACTATAGCCAATGTCAAAATAAGAGAGAATACAGTCTAGAACGAATAACCCTGTCTCTATAAAATATATATGTTAATTTTAGTCAAATAAACATTGATATAAAAAACAACACTAACTTTAAAAAAATAAATCATCAATTCTTTAAACTCCATCTTTTAGTCAAGAATCTTGGATAGATGAGAGTTGTGATAACTATCTACATCTTCAATGCAAAAGTGGAACTGTTAACAATGAGCCACTTATTGGCCATAATCCAACTTGTTCCATTTGAGATAAAAACCATAAACATCATTTATCAAATGATAAATAAAAACCCAATTTTCAGCTAAATTCACTTCAATTAAATTTAATTGACAATTGTATAATGATAAACACTAATACAGTCCTATAGTTAGTTTAATAAAAAACATTTTGTACTAACTATCGTGTTCCTTCATTGTTTATTGGAAAAAAAAAACATTTTAAGAAGCTCCATTTTCCGTTGTAAAATGTCTATATCAATAAATACTATAAAACGTATTAAATACATAAGGTCAAAAAACTCTAAATACAAAACGGACATTTAAACAATAAAAAAACATTTAACGCATATTTTCACGTTTTATTTATAAATTGGTTATTGCAACAATGTAAACATTAATGGATCTAGTTTCAAAATAAAATAAAATCGGACATTTTTTTAATCAATAAAATTATTTTAACTCTTCATTTAGTATGCGAATATTCCTGAGGATTTGAGTAATGCTTGCAAAGTCTCAATTTCCAATTATGGTGATATTTCTGACAGTTGCTCAACCACATTGTGCCTCTAAGCATCTAGAGTAATAACGGCAGGGTCCGAGTACATAGCGGTATGACTGGTCTTCCGCTACGGCAAATGGATACGAGCATACACCCATAATATTTAAAAGGTATCTTAAGGTATACGTTGATTTTGAGTTTTTCTTTAACCTATGTAATTTAATCTTATTTTACTTATTTATTTATTTATTTTTGGACTGATGTTACATACATATTGTATTTTTTTAATTGTATATATTTTTTGTGTGCTGAAAGCCAATCACCATAAATAATAATAATAATAATAATAATAATAATAATATGTAGCCGTTGGGCTAAGGGAGATAACCCTAACAAAAAATCAGGTGGTCTCATCAATCTTGGTAAACAGTGGCGACCTCACAAGGATGCCGTCTACCAGCCAATAAACTTTGTTATTCTTCTACGTTGTTGTTACGCTTATCAAGCCATCGCAGTCAATTGTTTGCTATGCCGAGGTGGTCTAGCGGTACAGCGCTCGAATTCGGACCTCGGTGGACATGGGTTCGAATCCCATCGCCGGCACTAAAATGCGGGCCCACGTTTGGCTTCGCTGATTGTCCACTGCTGAAAAATGTTTCTCGTGCAAACATTCAAAGTAGCAAGCATAAAATAAAAATAAATATGGAAAACGATGAAGAGGTGACCATTACATTACCAACCCAAATGAAAATGAAATGACTGTTCACTCATTTTTAAAATTTAAACCTACTTTAATTAAAATTGTGAGTAATGAATTAACTTACAGTAAAGCTAACCAAAATAAAAAGTGTTGACCTAAATTCTATATTCCAAAATGCCAAGAAACATAATTGAAAAAAAAAAAATTTTCAGTAAAATTAAGGTAAATTTTCCATAATTGTTAAAATGTGTTAACATCAATACAAAAAAAAACAGTACACCGTTTTATGACAAGCTGAAATTATCAAATTAATAGAATAATAAACAGAAAGCGTTTAATAAAAAGTAATAAATGTTAAAATATCACATTTTAAAATGTTAGCCATAAAATAGTATCAATTAGACATGGTTCATATAAAACCAATACACCGTATATTTGTAATTATTAATAATAATTTCGAATTACATTATTCAAAAACAATTTTCAAACAAGTTTGCTTGAAATGTGTACAATGTCTAAAAAATTCATTGTGTTTTTCGGTATCTATCCACTGCACCCATCCTACACTGTCAAAACATGTGTGTGTGTGTATATATATATTATAGAATGAATTATCAATTACCGAATAACAAAAAAATATGTCAATGCTTCGATAATCTGTATAAAGAAACACATTATTATTATTATTATTATTATAACATAAACACAATTAGTGCAATTAAATTCCTCAGACATATAAAATGAAAAAAAGGACTAATAAAAATGTTACCAATTGTACAAACTATTCAGTCAAATAATCCACAACGCACTTGTTGTAAGTGGACCAGTTGGAACGTTCTTTTCATTGGTACACTCTTCGCCATCGGATTCATCATTGCCCCCTTCGACAAGACCTTCATTTTCATCCGTTCTATCAACGCTCTGTGATGCACACGGCGAATTGCAAAGAGTTTTGTCTAGTTCGTGTGTATCGGACTTTTGTGGCAAATGTTTGGACAGTCCAGGTAATGGAATCCAATCTGAAGAAAAGATGTAAAAATCAGTCTATTGTAAAATAGTAACTAAAAATTAACGCAGAAATAGCTTTTAGAATAATTTTTATAGCCATTTAAAATTCGTCGATAATTAAATTTTTTTAATAAAAAACAACACTTCCACTTAATAGATGATGGGGAAAATTTGGCAAGATGCCAATTCTCCCAGTATGTAGAAGCGAAGCCTTAGTGAACAAAGAAAAGACACGGTCCAATATAATGAAAAGAAATGTTACATCACCCTTTTTATTCAAAATATAAATGAGCAGAGAAGTGGTTTGTATGATTATACTGAAAACAGGACACCAAAGAGGACTCATGTTTGTGATTATTATTATTATTATTAGTAATAGTAGTAGTAGTAGTAGTATTGCTTTAATACCTCACTAGAGATACATACATAACATTAACATAAAACCCAATACGAAGTAAAAGTAAAAAAATAGTAACTACACCAACAAATAAGGAAAAGAAAAAACATCTAAAGTATCTTGTTCGTACTTTCCATAAAATCACTTTGTTCATCTGGCACCGTTCAGTAGTCTAGGCTCAAACAAAAAACGATGTTCACATTTAAATTGCAGACCAGCTCTGATATATAGATATTCAAACGAACGAACAAACCAATAGTATTTTTAACAATCATTAAATTTGACAAAATCGATGTTATTTATTGTAGAACAAAGCAACATTGCTAAAAGCATACAGCAGCGAAATGCTTCCTTCCAATATATATTGAACCATCACTGATTAGAAAATCAATCATGATTTTTGAAAAAAGTTAATACTATACCAAGAACTAGGTCGATAAGGTATAAAAACAACTTTCTTTAAATTTAAAATCAATCTACTGCAAAACCGGTTCACTAGATAACTGAATAGTCATCATCTGGAAACCGACGTCCACGAAGATTCGGGACTGGGACTGTACGACTAGAACACGTCGGTACAGTTTTGAACAGTCGTCATAGTCTTAATTAATGGGATGCTAATGATCCTGAAAATTTGAGTAATGCTTATAAAGTCTCAATTTCCAATGATGATGATATTCCTGATTGTTAGTCCTCCACGTGGTGCATCCTGGACTAGGTGCCCCTAGGCATCTAGACTAATAACAGCAGGGTCCGAGTGCACAGCGGTATAACTGGGCTTCCGCTACGGCGGGTGGGTGCGGACATACACCCAAGATACTTAAAAGGTATCTAAAGGTATACGTATACCATATGTAGCCCTTGGGCTAAGGTAGATAACCCTGACAAAAAATCAGGTGCCTTGTCAATCTTTGCGAACAGTGGCGACGTCACAAGGATGCCGTCTACCAGCCAAGAAACTTTGTTATTCTTCCAGGTTTGTCTACGCTTGTCAAGCCATCGAAATCGATCGTTCTACATGTCGTATGAATACGGGAAATAATGAAGAGGTGACCACATCACCAACCAAAATGAATGAAAAATGAAAAATTAATGTGCAAATCTGTAGAAGTTGGGTTTGTAAGCCATGTTAAAACAGGAGGAGAATTAAAATATGCAGAATATGTAATGTTGACTTTGTGAAAAATACATTATCACTAAATAAATCACCATGAAAACGATTAACAAATATGCACTCTGGAGTGAACAATACTAAACAATATACAAATTAGAAGTGTTTAGTTATTGTTGAATTGAAATTATCGCAATAATTGAATATACAAACAATAAAATAATTATCAAATATTTAATCATTCCGATATGAAAATAATAACTACAAATATATTAAGTCTTTTCATTAAAATAATTAAATTGTGACTATTTGGCAAAATATATAGAAAGGCAAAACAACGAATCGGAAAAATATTGTACTTATACAAAGTTCTTAATGGGGGCATTAAAAACAAGCGTATATATGTAATACTGAAAAAGTCAACATATTCGTTAGTTGATTGGCTCATTCATCGATCTAACTTAAATCCTGTTTATAGAATGGGAAATAAATAAAAATTGATTTGTATATTAAGTAAAAGAAAAACAAATTGAGGTTAATCATGTGATCATAATTTTTTTTTCTTTGTGAAATTAAAATTAGTACTTTTATAAATAAATAAAATGAGAATGCATTGAATAAAACAAAAAACATATTTTCTATACGTATGCCATAAGCCAAAGGTGGAAGGCAAGTAATACAATTGTACATTCAATCCCTGGTATTTGTTAGTTTGACCTAAAAATGTGCCACATACAAATAGGAAAACATTGTAACTTTATAAGTAATAGTCGAATATTCAGATTCATTAAAATATCTAATGAGTAGTCTTATACAAAACAATAAATATCCCAGCAACTCACTATCAAGCGCCTGAGTAAAATTAATCAAAAATGTTCCAATAAGTAATAACCAAACATTGGTGTTAGGGAAATATCAAAAACATTTTGTTAGTTTGTCCAATTGCCGATTGGAAGAGAAGGAAAGGTGGTCACAAAGCCTACTTGGACGGATGCTGTTCGGGACAATCTTCACACAACCTTGGTCGGGACATTACCTTGGAAACAATGTCTAAGTAGACTGGACTGACATATCCCACATGGCTCCAAAAATCGTGAACAATGGAAAGAAAATTATTCGAAATGCTGTGCAAATTTGGAATTAATGAAGATGTGGCTTTGCCCCACTAACTTTTGTTGTTTGTTGGCAAATTAACAATAACCACCAGGTCTAAATCCGGTTAAAAAGGAGGAGGATTAATTAGAACACAATGTTAGCAGTATGATGTCCCTAACCATGTGACTAAAAAACAAAATAACGCCATTCCAGGAAAAGTATGCTTCTAATAACTGGGTTTATTAAAAGCGGAAAAGCTCAATATTCGATATACAGAAATTTTAATGCCAAAAATCTAAAGTACAATCTTGTAACGACTATGCTCTTCAAAACGAAAGGGTTTTGTAATAATAATAATAATAATTTTGTTGGGATGCTAATGATCCTGAGGATTTGAGTAATGCTTATAAAGTCTCAATTTCCAATGATGGCGATATTCATAACTGTTCGTCCTCCACATGGTGCATCCTGGACTAGATGATAAAAGGCATCTAGACCAATAACAGCAGGGACCGAGTGAACAGCGATATAACTGGGCTTCCGTTACGGCGGATGGGTTGCAAGCATACACCCAGGGTACTTAAAAGGTATCGTAAAGTATACGTCTATTATGTGTAACCCCCGGCTAAGGGAGATAACCCAGACAAAAAATCAGGCGGACTCGTCAATCTTTGCGAACAATAACGACGTCACAAGGATGCCGTCTACCAGCCAAGAAACATTGTTATTCCTCCATGTTTGTTATACTTATTACGCCATGGAACTCGATCGTTTTATATGTCATATAAATATGGAAAATAATGAAGAGGTGTTCACGTGATCACCAACCAAAATGAAGACGAACATTTATCGTAGGGAGTTAATTTATTTGTTTTTTATCCTAATTTGCCGGAATGGCCTAGCAGTAGAGCGCTCGATGTGGACCTGAGCAGGCATGGGGTTCGAATCCCACCACGGGTTTTAAATGCTGGCCCACACGTTCGGCTTCGCTAAAATATCCACTGCTAAAAGGTGTTTCCAGCAAAACATTTACAGTAGTAAAAATAAATAAAAATAGATATGGGGATCGAATGCCACTAGATTAAGCTAAATTAAAGGTTCCATTTAGTTGTGTTAAATGTAAAAGTTGCTTTTATCTGGCTAGAAACGGATAGCCAATTTCAAACTGTATGCTCTATCAGTTACTCAAAATAAATTATATATATATATATATATATATATATATACGCAAACTTAAATATTGCCTATAAAAATCGCAAATATTATCACACTGTTTTCAAAACAAAAAAAAATCCAAATAAACAATACTGTCACACATCAATTTCGAAAAAAAGGAAAATAAAGCGAGTTGTAAATAAATCGATAAATGTATTACAAATTATTGCATAAGGCTCAACAATTCATTTATGAATGAACAAAATAAAAAATTGGAACGAACCAAAAATAAAAATACAATCAAGAACCTTTATTTTCACAAATAGATGAATAGTAGCCCATAAGGTATTTTGTAAATGCTAATTTTTAAACTTTAAATGTCAAAAAATGGCAATCATATTCGATAAAATCGAAATATCAGCAAATCACACAAATGCGTCCCCGTCATAAAAAATAACAAACAATCACAATAATGTTGTTTATAATCCAAACAAAATAGATGTAAACTAATGCATTGAAAAAAAAAAATTGTGCTTAATTGAAAATGTTTGTATAATCTAAATAATTGAAGGAAATTAAAATAGATTAGATGATTTTAAGTTCAACATTTTCAAAAAGAAAATAAACTCATTTAATTCGAAACATTTCTTTAATCATACGTAAACAAAGAAAATATTGAAAGCTGTATATAATCAATAAAAAATGATCATTTAGTATGCGAAATAATTTTAATGTAATAAAATTAATGAATAAATAAATAAATGCTAAAATTTGAAATGAAAACTGACATAAACAATCATCTGTAATGGTGCAATTTTTAAGCATGTTAAAACCGTATTCTTAAACACAAAAAGTTGCGTATTTGTAGGAAATTATATTCAAAACGTAGCTGTCAAATGACCATACAAAAATTTGTCAAATTTACTGGATAATAATATCAATGCAAGTTGATTGTAATGCCATTTCTCCCTTAGTTTCAAATTTACATAACATTACCAACAATTCCCACTACATACAGCTTTAAAAAAATCTAAAGCTTCTGCAAAAATAAGGAGAACCTACTTGCACATGAAAGCCAAAATTAATCAATACAAAACCTCATGCCTGCCACACTTATCCAGAATCAAAGAAAATTGAACTTAAATCGTTATACACGTCGTCAAACGCAGTAATATGGAATGGAGATTCTCTAACTGGTGCAATTTACATAAACTCAGGTGTCCACCAAGGATGTGTTTTAGAACACACACTTTTCAATTCTGTAGTTGATACCATCTTTGATGAAGTGTCCCGGTCATTTAAGGGCTGTATAACTCATGATAGTCGCAAGATAGCGGATCTTCAATATGCAAACGATGCGGTGCTTATGGCAGAAACCGAAGAATATTTGCAAAATGCGGTTTAACTTACTCAAAAAGCCTCAGAGATATACGGTCTATAACTTAATACCAAAAAAACAGTGGTGATACGGACGTCTCCTTTAGAAATCCAATCACTATCATTGGTAGCCCACTCCCTGTGGTTAATGAATTTACGTAACCAGACTCGGTCATAAATAATAGAGAATTCAGCTCTTCAGAGATTCAACGTTGTATTCGCCTCTCTGAAGCAGCCTTTGGGCATTTAAGTAAAACTTTATGGAACAAATGTAATATTTCTATCAAAACCAAGATTAGAATATATAAGTTTAATGCGTTCCATTCTACTTTATGCATGCGAAATTTGGACTCTCACCCAAGTGGATACACAAAAGCTTGTTCATTTTGAGCAAAGCTGTTTAAGATCTATATGGTTTCGCTCGTTGTCCTCTATTAAATGCACTAGTAAACTAGTAAAATATTTCGACCATTCCCAGATATTTGTAAGTCTCTTAATATTTATTGGACATGTATTTTGTAGCACAATAAAAGGAAGATGATTAAAATGGATTGGCCATGTTTTACCGTAGATGACCCACTCATCCAGCCGGAATAGCTATGGAAGCCCATCCATTAGCTGGATGGAAAAGAAGGCCAGGCGGCCAACGGAAAATTTGGACGGACATTGTAGCACGCGAACCCAGTCCTTCTTATTTATGGTAGGCCCCCTCGTCCAAATGAATTATTTAAATGGGCGTCCGTTTGTTTATCCTATGCAGCCAACAGAGATCATTGGAGGAGTTTAACTCGGGATGTAATTAACATTTAATGTCAGCATACCTCAAGTGTCGTTCTTTAAGTACACACTACTAAAGTTGACGTTTTGGATATTTTGGACTACCCTGGGTGATAATAACCGGTGGGGAGTGTTTATCCCTGATGATAATGATAAACAAAATTGAACTTGTAACAAACCTATGAAAGTAGGAATCATTCCACCCATGCATTTATTTGAACTAATTTGGACATCCTACAGTATAATGTAACAACTGTGTCTTATAATAACTAATTCGAAGCATAGTAATTTTGAATTTTTTAAAATCATATATTTACTGTATTGATTATATTTATATTCATTAACATATGACATTCTATTTCATTTTGTTCCCGTTATTTGTACTACTACTTTCTTTCAAATTTTTGTTGTTATTTATTTATTTATTTTCAATGTAATAATAATTGTGCGGTATCTTTGAAAAAAACATCTGTTTTGTTTAACCATTTTGCAACGGTAAATCATTATCAGGGTAAACTATAAATAAACCCCAAATACACATTTTTAGTAAATAATTCAAAATAACTCTGTCACAATCCAACTGTAAAAATACCATTCTATTACAAGTTTTCAAAAAGCTTGGACAATTATGAAAGAATACGATTTGATAAATCAATTTTTGCAAACAAAAATGAGTATCAAAAACGCATGACATCCTGAGCAAACGGATCAAATAAATTAGAAAAAAAAATCACTTTTAAGTAATTATACAATCACCCAAGGTAAACAAAAATAAATTTTAAAAATATTTGATAGAAAAGTTGCAAAATAAATGTACAATTCGTGTTGTAGAGGAAACAAGAGTAAATAGGTTTAATAAAAGTAAATTCAGCTGTAATAAGATACACACACTAGAAACTACTTAAATATGTATATAACCCGCACATACCAAGGTTTATTGTGTCCTGAGGATACGTTGGTTTTGGCACGCCGTGTGTATTCGATTCACCGCATTCACCGTTGTCGAATAAACTGACCGAATCACCAACACACGACGAATTTGGAGCAGCTGAAGAGTTGAGACCCTATTAGCGGTGGAAAAAGGGCGCAAAAAAAAAACAACAAAAAGAAAAATAAAATGAGATAATAAATAACAATCCTGTTGATAGTACTCAAATTGACGAATTGGATTGTTTTTCAAAACCGGGGTGGTATAGCGCTACAGCGCTCGAATTCGGACCTCGGTGGACATGGAGATTCGAATCTCATCGCCGGCACTAAAATGCGGGCCCACGCGTTTGGCTTCGCTAAAATGTCCACTGCTGAAAGATGCGCATTCCTCGTAAAACATTCAAAATAACAAACATGAAAACATGGAACAAAAGACATTAGATGCCACTGGCACAGTATAAACACGTTTGCGTGTGTGTGTGTGTGTGTGTATGCTGGATTAGCAGTCTCAACCAAAGGAAAAAGAATTTAAAAAAATCTTATTGGTCAACCTCCGTGAGTAAGTGTGAGGCACGTTGGTGCCTTCTTCTATCAAAAAGGGGATTGTTTGACCTTGAAAATGTACATAAGGTGGAAAAATCAATATTGACATAGCACTATACGATTTGTATTGCGTCATCGTGCAAATGTAGTCACACTTTTTGAAATTTTTCCATCCCCAACTGCCAAATAATCAGACACTCACACAAAAGGTTATCTGACACTTATTGGCTCCTTCTTTCGCAACTTTTTCCTTTGGTTGGTTTTATCATCTACCGTCTAGGTAACATAGGCCACAATTAAACAAAATAATAACCATTGATCATCCATTAAATAAATAACAATTAATTAATAAAATAATATGCACATTTTACATTAACGGCATATTTGATTCCGACTTTTGGGACAACCAATCGTTGGACAATAAATGTATTTGTAATTTAAACCACTGATTCGGTCGAAATAAAACACCTTTTTGTTCTTAAAAGCAACACAAATAGTTGACAATTGAAACCTAATAGCGTTTGCATTGATATATTTTTTGTTTTGTTGTTAAAAAGAAAAACAAGTGTCGTTTAACTAGTAGTCGGTACAATTGGGCAGAATAAGCAAGGCAGACAATCATTAGAAAAAAGAAAAAACCAATGTGTTGGAAATGTTAAACAATTCGTTTATGATAAAACACATGTTGGTTAAAAGATAATATAGACACTTTTAACAGAAGTCATATCATGTGCCTTTAAAAAATCAAAAAACAATTCCAACTTAAAGAGAAAGGGGAATGCTAATGATTAATTCGTTTTACCCTCTTTTAAATTATAAAACACACTCTTTAGTCAAAAAACAAACAAAAAAATATTATCAAGCATGAATAATGGCATTCATCCTCTCAACAATAACATACCGAGATGGGATGCTAACGATCGTGAAGATGCTGAGTAATGCTCATAAAGTCTTAATTTCCAATAATGGCGATATTCCTGACTGTTCGTCCTCCACGTGGTGCATCCTAGATTAGGGTCCAAGTGCGTAGAGGTATAAGTGGGCTTCCGCTACGACAGGTGAGTGCGAGCATACACCCGTGGTACTTAAGAGGTTTTTTAAGGTAGACGTATACTATATGTAGCCATTGAACTAAGGGAGATAACCCTGATAAAACATCAGGCGACCTCGTCATTCCTTGCGAACAGTGGCGACGTCACAAAGATGCCGTCTACCAGCCAATAAATGTGGAAAATAATGAAAAGGTAACCATATCACCAACCCAAAATGAATTGAACATAAGTTCGTTCCAAGAGTATATATAAATCATTTTAGGTCTTCTCGTTCTGTTGGGTTTTCCAGATAATGCTTATAGGACAAAGCCTATTCACCCCCTCGACTCTTATGAATAAGCTACTGTGCCAAAACGTAAAAATAAATGCATATTTCAACATATATATATATAAATCCTTCCAATTGTCAGTAATCTATTTGCACATAAAATGTCGTTCAATCTCACAAAATCAATAGAATAAAATGTTATATATAAAACATTATATTCTAGTCAAAACGGACAAAATACATATGATTGTACACAGACAGCCTAACAATTAATAGTTCAACCTTCATTTAAACAAATAGAAAATTCTTTTAATAAAATGCCCTACCTTAAATGGACAACACACACACACACATACATACACACGAGAATGCCCATGTATAACGTAAATAAATAATTTAACTCTAATTATTATTAATAAATATAAAACTAGTAATCAATAATCATACTTATCTTACAAATCTGTGATAATAAGCAACAAAAAATTCCCCCCATTTTATTAATCAACAATTAATAAGGACAAAAACATGTTATCAAGTCTTTTTTTCGAAAAAACGTAAACACGTTCCAATAAGTAAAATAATTTGATAAATTTTGTAAACAAATATTTAAATAGTTGTTTAAGCTTTAGTCTTTAGATACTAAAAAGCGTACAAAAGCTAATGAAAACGCTTCATAAGTGTCGGTAAAGACCAAATGTGATAAAATACTAAAGTTCAATACTCAACGCAAAACACACACACATTAACCGAAAAATTAGAAAAAAAACCCCATGCTTAATCAACCTAGCGTAAACAATGAAATATATAATTTATACATTGGCACCTCATAGACACTATTTCATCACAGTTTACATTAATAATTGTTTATACGTTATCATACTTCATTTATCTCTAAATATGATTCATACGTGCACACTTGCTTCAAAAGCACCGCAATGCATATAGAAGCAATTGGTAACAAGAATAAGCCTTAATAAATCGATATAATCTTGACTTATATTCATTCATATGTATGCCTTGAAGAATTGTTTATATTTTCTCTTTAAAGTATCCTACTATGAATTAAATATTCAATATGTGTATGCGTATATGGTTAAAACGAATAGAAAAAAAAATCAATTTATATTTAAAACGTACAAATTAATATTTGTCCTAATTGCTGCCAATTGCGTGTTAAAAGGGTATAAGGGCTAAAAATATATGTTAACGTTAAACAAACAATGGGAAAAAAACAATTTACAAAGCAGTCAAGTAAAAACATCAGACAACATAAAAACTGGACACGTTGACCTAATACTTGCTGTTCCACTAGAAGTGAAAGTATATGGAGTTACTAACTTTGTGCAAAACAAGTAAAAAGTACTCTTTAACCATTTAATGTCTGAACTTAATGATTATATATATATATATATATATATATATATATACATATATATTATTATACAAAACCCTTTTGCTTTAAAAATAAGCATAGGGCAATAAGATAACAATTACAGAAAAACAACAACAACAAAGTCTCGTTGGCATTAAACATTCTGCAAATTAAAGATTGACTTTCCTTTCGGCTTTCACTCAACCGTGTCATCTGTCTAACTCTGTCATCCAGATACGTGCGATCACTTCTTTGCCGTTGTTTGCCGGAATGGCATCCTTTTATTGTTTCTGTAGCAATATAGATTTTTTACAAAGGTCAGCTTGCTAACCTTGCGCTCAAAACCTGCTCCTTTACCTAGGCTTGGGACTGGCTAGATTGAATCATTTCTGGTCCAAACTAGGCGGAGTTATATATATATTAGTGCTAGTGGTGGGATTCAAACCCATGCCAGTCAGGTACAAGTCGAGCGCTGTATCGCTAGACCACCAATCTACAACATGAGCACAAAAGAAGATTTTATCTTGACACTGTAAACACAAAAGTGTAGCCTCAAACACTATTAAAGAAAATTCTTCAATTTCATATATAATATTGAATCTCAACATGATGATGATCTAGAATATTGAACAAAAACGATGTTCTCGTCTAGATTTTAAAAAAATGGTAACAATTGTTATCATATCGTATAAAGTGCAAAATTATTGACCAAAATAAACGTTAAATTTATACATCATCTTCGAGACAACGTAAACCTTAATATAATTGCAATTTTTTACAATATAATCAAGAAAATTCACTAGGTAATGATATTCCACGGTAGGTTAAAATAGGTAGGAAACCGCTAGATTAAACGCTTTTAGAAATTCAAGAAAACAAAGAATATTAACTAAAATATTTTAAATGTATCGCTTTCATTGTATATATTCATATATATGTGCACATATTTTATAATTGATTTTTAAGCAGCTAATTTGCTTGTTTTTAATGTTAACATTTTTATTTTTGACCTAAAGTACAATTTTATAATAATATTGGATTAAAATATTAAAAATATTTTACTAATACCTGTAAGATGATGTTTAAGGAATGTCTTAGTACAATCTATATGTACTTCATATAATTAAATAGTCACAAAAGCAATTGATTTATACTGAATTGATTTTGACAGCATCTTGTTCATCTACTGTAAGATAATGTACATATAATTTAAAAACATCCCCTCAGTTTGGACATAGATTTGTTATCGAGCCACAATCTGTCATATTTCGAAACATCTTCACTTACAGTCGAATTTGGTGTTGAATTATTCGTATTCCACGAATGCGTCGTAGATTCGCTGACATTCGACCGCAAACTCAGGTCAGACGGATGATAGGTCGAGTGGAGCAGAGACGACGGATTTTGGTGGACTTCGGAACATGAATTCTTTTTCGTCGCTCGCATGGTCTGACGCAGAGATTCGTAGCGATGACTACCCGACGAAAACTTTCTATCGTACAAAGACGGATTGGACACAAGCTGTTCGACAGCCAAATCGATGCCTTCAAGAACATCGTCCGGAATTTCATTTGGATCGTATTTGTAGGTGCCGGTTAGCGCTTGGACACTTTCTTCAAATAATTTTGAATCGTTGAAAATGACAAGTTTGGAATCCTATTTAGAACAAAGCAAAAAATTATATCAAATTCGGTGTTAAAAAAGTATTGTACTAACAAGTAGGAATTTGCAATAAACATTTCTCAAACATAAATTTAGTGCAAACGTTTACATCCCTACATAGATATCGGGCACACAAGTAAGTGTTTTCCATAGTTGTTTTTACACCGAAATATATATATATATATATATATATATATTCTTGTAAATTGTTTTCCCTATTGTTTCTTCGGTAAGTACATTTCTACACAAATATAAATGTCATCCTGCCTTTTTTCTCAATACAAACGCTTCAAAGTATATTGATTAGGATAGAATTGCTAAGAAATGAACAATGCCACTATTTTTGGTAGAATTGTAACAGTGTTCAAACTTGGTCGTTCATTTAAGATATGATCCAGTGATCGTAAACGAATAGTCGAACATAACAATTGCAAACTCTATCAATTCATACGCAAGTTTAACAATGACAGAAACACGATATAAGATAAAGAGCCTTCTTTAAAATATAAACTCAAGACTTTCTTATATATTTGTCATTCCGACATTCATCATAAGTGTTATGCATTTCAAAACGGTTCTTAACAAAATGATATATTTATTGAGTCTATAACCCAAACGGATACCATTCAATCGTACATCGTACAAACAAAAAATCTTTAATTTAATTTTTGTATTTCTTTAATGTCTTTTACTTTGAATGTTTTACGAGAAACGCATTTTTCAGTAGTGGACATTTTAGCGAAGCCGAACGTGGGCCCGCATTTAGTCGGCCGGTGGTAGGATTCGAACCCCGATGCCCACCGAGGTCCTAATAGAGCGCTGTACCGCAAACTTGAATCTATATAAACAACATGATGCTAATGGAATATCAATGATTTCTTAAGTATAAATCTCCACTTGATTTGGACCTCGGTAGGCATGGGTTTGAATCCCACCACCGGCCCACTAAATGCGGGCCGACGTTCGGCTTCGCTGAAATGTCCACTGCTGAAAGATGCGCGTTTCTCGTCTCAAAACATTCAAAGTAGCAAACATAAAATAATATATATATATATATATATATATATATTCTTTCTTTGAAAATGGTGCATAGCAAAAATTAACATTCGATTCGGATTTCGCCAAACCCCCATCATTAGAACTATGCAGAGTTCACTTCTTTGAGGTAATTTAATAAAATGATGTCTTCTCGTTGTTTTGTTTGGCAATATGTTTTTAACAGAGACCAGGTTGCTAATCCTACAATCGAATCCTCCTCCTACCCTCCAAACGGACTTGGGATCGGCTACGGTATATATGTATTAGCACAATCTTTGATACAAATGACCCTACATCGTCCGTTTGGCAGTGATACAGACAAGCTCCATTATTCCATTTCACTTGTAAACTTTACACGATTTTTTTTCCAATAAAGTGTACAATCATCTCAAACCGACGTGTTCTTTTAGTAACATATCGCAAAGCGTTAAAATCAACCAAATCAACGCATTTGTGAATAAGAATAACGTATCAACACTCAACGGCTATCCTAAAAACGATGCAATTTTGCATACACACACACACACAAGTACCGTTTCAGTGACAACAACTCATTCGTCATCATCATCATCATCGTCAATATCTTACCAGCACCGGTTTCAAACAAGTAATAAATTCGGCAAATCTGCGACGTTCTTCAACAACGACGCGTTTCAAATTGACACGTTCCAGTTCGGACAGCGTTTGTTGCTTCGTCATCAAGTCGTGTTGCAAAAAATTCAGCTGCATGCTTTCGCTCGACTGCATCATCAAATTGCCATCAGCGTTGTAGCCAAATGCTTGAATTTCGGTCTCGTTGGAAATGGAAGGTGCGCTTCCCTACAAAGTCGAAAACACAACCACGTTTCAAAATTCCATTTTAGTATGCTGGAAAAAAATTGAAACAATTCAAACTAAGTCGTAGCAGCATAATAAATGACTGGGTTTCTAGATTCGTCGCATAGCCACTGCATGGAGACTATCGGGTTTAACTGAAATTAACATTGACTTGTAGAACAATATTTCTCGTGCCGGGGTGGTCTAGCGGTACAGCGCTCGAATTCGGATTTCGGTGGGTATGGGGGTTCGAATCCTATCACCGGCACTAAAATGCGGGCCCACGTTCGGCTTCGCTAAAATGTCCACTGCTGAAAGATGCGCGTTTCTCGTAAAACATTCAAAGTAGCAAACATAAAATTTAAAATTAAATTCAAGTAACAAACTTGAAAAGAAATACGTCTTTAAGTTTAAACAACTTAACACAATTTATGCGAACGAATTATTGTGTAATCACTAACCTAGTCATCAAGATATTTGATGAGGTAATCATGAAGTCTAGCAGTACAGTGCTCAACTCAAACCTGCGTGCGTATGTGTTCGATCCCCACCATCGGCACGAAATGCGGACCTTCGTTCGCCTTCGCTAAAATGCTCACTGTCGAAAGATGTTTGCCGTAAAACGAAATGTTTAATTCTAGCCCAATTACACACCAGGAAATAATAGTTGTTTCAATTACAAAATTTACAACAAACTACCCCAAGGAATCAAAACGCATATGAGAAAATAATAATTCCCAATACTAAAATAGTAATTGGAGATAAATCTGTTCAATAGACAATTATTGTATAATTTAAAGCATTAGGTTCCCTTTAAAATTCCAAATAAAAATAATAGAAGATGTAAACTATGAGATGAATTCATTTCGTATGCTAATGATCCTGAAGATGCTGAGTAATGCTTATAAAGTCTCAATTTCCAATAATGATTATATTCCTAATTGTTCGTCCTCCACGTAGAGCAGGCTGAACTAGGTGCTAAAAGGCATTTAGACTAATAACAGCAGGGACAGAGTGCACAGTGGTATAACTAAACTACCGCTTTGGTGGGTGGATGCAACATACACCCAGAATACTTAAAAGGTGTCTAAAAGTATACGTATACCATATGTAGCCCTTTGGGCTAAGGGAGGTAACGCTGACAAAAAATCAAGCGGCCTCGTCAATCCTTGCGAACAGTGGCGACGTCACAAGGATGCCATCTACCAGCCAAGAAACTTTATTCTTCCACGTTTGTTACGCTTATCAAGCCATCGAAATCGATTGTTTTATATGCTGTATAAATAGGGAAAATAACGAAGAAGTGATCACATCAAAATGAATAGAAAATAAATAAATACTCTTCAGTCACAAACATAGGCATGCTGCGTATCCATATATCTGTGTAGTTACTAATGTTAAGTTAATTACATCATATATTCTTTCTATACATGTGCTGATTCTTTATATGTTTGTGACTGAAGAGAATATATGAAATGAATTCAGTTTACGTCTTCTGTTATTTTTATTTGGTATTGTATAATTTTTCTGTATCTTTCAAGTCCATTGGATTCTGAATAATCGTCAGGACTTGACGTGGCTTAATCGTTACAGTTGCAAATGAGTGGATCTGACTTTAAGTTTTCATTCGACTTTACCAAATGTCCATTTGCTAAACATATTTTTGTAATACATTTAGTGTAACAAAAATCAAAACAGGAAAGATAAAAAGGAACAAGGACCGACTGTTCAATAATAATAGTAATAATATTAAGAATAATAAGAATATTGATAATAATAATAATAATAATATTGGTAAAAGTAAGAATATTGTTAATAATAATAATAATAATAATCTTTTGACGGATGCGTATGGAGGCATAATCTCACGATACAATGATAATCTCCAAAAACTGAAACCCTCATAGGAATGCTGCTAACTTCAAACATTTCTTTTTTAAGTTTCTTTGCATAGAAAACAACAGAATAAATTCCATTGCAGTTTTAAACAAACTTAGAAATAATAAGGGGATGATCTTGTTACCAACCAATATGTATGCGTGTCACGACCTTATTAAATAACATTCATGTATATCATGTGCACTATTGTTAAAATTTACATTCCATCCTCACGTAGCAATATATACATTCAATCAATTGATTTGATTTAAAAGTACTCAAAAGTATCAAAAATGTAAAAACAAAAAATCACTATTTATACAAACAAACATTTAAAATACACACGATTGCTAATGACATCAGCAACAACTTGGCTTCAATCAGACACCAATGAAATGAAAAAGTAACAATACAATTGTAACTGGCAAAGGTTATTCTAAATGATTAAAACTAAAAAATAATTTGTAATGTGAATTGCTCTATTATTCGTTTGAATGTTGCAATAAACTGTGCTATCTCAATGTGGCACCAATAAAAAAAACTTGTAGCGTCACTGTCACCAAATTATATTGAACGCGTCCTACAAAAATAACTCGATGATAGAAAAACTTTAAAATATCTCCTTTTTACATATGCGACGAATGATTAATTTCTTTCGAATACGGCACTAATCAAATGTATCCCTTCAAATGCTGTAATCGGTTGCATTGCAAATATTGATAAATAGGAACGTTTTGGCACACAACACAGTAAATTTATCCATTCCACATGTACACACCAATGCAATTCAAATTTCAACTGGGATAATAATTAGTTAGTTAACGCTGACAACAAATTCAATATTGGGGCGGAAGAGGTGACCTAAGAACCAGACTCAACGCTATGTATGTATATTCCACAGAAAGTGGAATTTAGCTTCATCAAGTGTCTGCAGGGTAGTCTAGCGGTACAGCGCTCAACTTGGACCTGAGTGGGCATGAGTTTGAATCCCACCACCGGCACTAAATACGGGACCACGTTCGGCTTTGCTAAAATGTCCACCGCTAAAAGACGTTTCCCGTAAAGCACACACACACATATATACACTGATTCTTTAAATGTTTGTGACTGAAGAGAATATACGAAATGAATTCATCTCACAGTTTACATCTTCTATTATTTTTATTTGCCTACAGCAAAATATTCTCGCAACAAAAACTAAATAAAAACAAAATACGATGTTGACCATTAATTTTCCCATTGCTTTTGGAACAAATAGACAAAAATTGTAACATAACAAATTTGTCACATTAAGGTTGCAAGTTGCATTCTCAAGTGTTGATTACTTTCCTGCAATTGTGACACACAAAATAGAAATTCGAAGCCATCATCTGAAAACACGAACATTTAGAAAGCATATGCTCAAAATACTAACTATCAATAATTTGAACACAAACATTTACAGTCAGCTTAACTACTTCAATAAAAGTGTATTCAACGTCATAGAATACACAATATGGAATGAAAAAAGAAAAAAATCAATAAGAAAAGAAAATTTTATACAAAATGACCAGTAAAAAGATAAGCAGTTTTTGAGACAAAAACATCAAAACACATTCATTGATATTTGAAAGACACTTAGAACAGTTCATTCTTTGAGTTCAGGGTTGATTAAATATCTTGCCAAATGTAAGGAATGCACGAATTATGGTAGATGTTTATCTATGATTAAATATAAATAAATTTTCTCCTTGATCATTATCCTCCATTATTCGTTCGATCAGTAGACGACAATTCCTAAAGTGTGCCTCAATTATTTTGTTGGTAACATCTACATGTGTAATACCTACTAACTTATCTATCATAATGATGCAATAGTTTTGAAAATAGAATAACTAATATTTTCTAAACTGAAGTATTGTCAATACCAATTCAATAAATCCGTTAATAAAACTAAATCAAAAATAAACATGGCTGATAAACCAAATCGTGTTAAAATTTCGATTTTAGGATACAACACGATAATGCATTAATTTAATTCAAATACAAAATAGTTCACCGTATTCAGCTGATTTCACATAATTGTGCTCAAATAAATACAGAGTGTATTCGATATCTACTTGAAAACACAATCAAATGCTTGTTTGGTTTATACAATGTAAATACAAAACAAAACATTGTGTGTCGAAAGTCAAACACAATTGTAGAGTTTGGATGAATTAACGTTTTAAAAAGGAACACATTCATCATTTTGGTTAGACGGGTTGTTTCATAATAAAGTCAAATATTTGCTTGATATTGAATTCTTAGAAAATAATTCAATGAATTCTAAGCATCTATTGCTGCTAAATTCTTGTTTCCTACTTGAGTTCAAAGGTAACTGCATGGAGAATGAAGACCCGGATTTAGAATAAACTGATAAATCAAGTGTTACTTTTTTAATAATATAACAACACCAATCAACATTGGATCAACTAATGTTCGTCATTACTATTTGGATTTATTTTTAGAGCAATGTTTATAAAGTCTCAATTTCCAATAGTGGTAATATTCCTGACTGTTCGTCCTCCACGTGGTGCATCCTAGACTAGGTGTCAACAGGAATCTAGACTAATAACAACACACCGGTATAACGGGGCTTTCACTGAATTCCCGTTCAATAAATGGGTACTAGTATACACTCAAGATGCTTAAAAGGTATCTCAATGTATTTATTTACCAAATGTAGCTGGTTAGGCTTATGGATCCATCAACCGACGTCAACCCTAAAGGGAATCGCTTCATCAATTTCTGTTAACACGGGCGTCGTTACAAAAAAGTAATTTTTTAGTGGCGACGTCACAAGGATGCCGTCTACCAGCCAAAAAAACTTTGTTATTCTTCTACACCTTTGTTACACTTATCATGCCATCGAAGTCGATCGTTTGCTATGCCGTATAAATATGGATAACAATAAAGAAGTGGCCACGTTACCAACCAATATGTATATATATATTCCAGGTCATACAAAGCCTAGTCTATTTTTTTAATCTAAGAGTTTATTATAGGTTTTTCTGCCAGCCTAATACTAAACAACGTAACACCGTATTGTAGTTTTAAAGAAGTAACAATGAATTAAGTTAATAATATACATTATTTAGTGTAATTGTTAAAAAAACTGTAAAAATGTGCGTTTATTTGAACATTTACACAAAATAATGGCAATAATAAATCTAAAAATTAGAGTCACCTGCGTTTGTTAACAAAATGTAATAAAAAAGGAATTAGTCCTATTAATAAGTTTTAAAAAGTTATTATTGAAAAGTACACTTCAAAATGTCTAAAATTTATATTTCAATTATGGTATCCCTAACAAGTATGTAGCATAATTAAAAGTGCAATAACATCGCTAAGAACATTTTTTTTCAGAAAATGTTGTCTGTATAAACGTTTCACAGTTTTAATTCTTAACAAAATATCATATAAAAAATGCAACAAAAACTGTGACTGTAATAATGCCAATTTGTTTGTTATTTTAAATAACAAAATTATTTTGTAATCAATTGTCAAAAACTTAAATGCAAAGCAGCAATTACATATATACCTTCCACTGCCTTTCATCAGTGGACATTTTAGTAAAGTTGAACGTAGGCCCGTTGTGGGATTCGAACCCATGACCGCTAGATCGGTCCGGCACACAATTGCAAGGGAATACCGTGAGGTCTCCTCACGATATATATTCATAATTCAATTAATTATAACCATATCAAAAATAGATCACAAATTGCTATTTTTTTAAAATGTGATAACATGCCAATTATTCCTAATAATACATTGACTGTCAAATTACGTTTCCAACATAAGCGATGGATAAAAATACAACGTGGCTCGTAACTAGACATTGATTCGATTTAAAAAAGAAAGAAAATTCAAAAGTTGGTGCTTGTACTTAAACACACAAGCAACCAAATTTGAATGAATACACGTGCATAAAATATTAGTCATGGCACACCTTTTGACTGCACAATAATTAACCCAAACATAAAAGGATATGGGTATACAATAGGAGCTACGTTAGGATATGTGTGCGTGTATATATATATCGATCGAAAAACGCTTCACCAATAAAAAACGATAGACGGACATACCAATAATAGTTTTGGCTAGTAAAATTATCTATGCAATGCAACGCAATAACCACCAAAATGCACCCCAAAACAGAAAATGACAAGACAACATGTTGTAGAATAACCGAGATAAAAATGTACACAACGAGGCCGAATTTTAGGAACAAAATACTACTTAGCAATTATCGATTTTAAAATATGAGATGATGGCTGACATATTTTTGCAAAAAATATAGAAAGGCTGTTAAGATCATGGAAAAAATGACAGTGCGTTTTAGAACACGTTAAATGGTTGTTTAGGTTTGTGCATTGAAACAAGGAAATGGATAATGATGTATGCTTGTCGTGTTTAGCAGTTTGTCATATGTTAAAATGCAGTCTAAATGTAATGGAAATGTATTTTATTCATTTAAAATGTTAAAAAACTCAAAGTACATATTCCAAGTGTAACAATAATCAATAAATAAATAATATTTTATTTCAAAACCTGTCCGCTTTGAAAAGTATGGGGCAGTAAGATTGTAGATCAAACATTTTTAGTTATGACGCTTGAGCATATCGAGTATTGAATTTTCCCCAACTGGAATTATGCAGCTTTCACTTCTTATACAGTATTGTTTCTTTAGTAATATTTTTGTACAGAAGCTAGGTGGCGCTCAAACCGCCCTCCTTTCTCAAGCCGACGTGGAACCGGCGACGTTCAAAGCAAGTAAATGAAATTGAGTAGCTAAGGGCGTACCATCCAATACAATAGATTTGAGATTATCGTATAAATTTAAGTAGCTTAATACAAATGTAATTGCATTAGTACACTGAAATATAAAAATATTCATTTGACTAGTGTATTTGTATTGAATATTATACAGTTCCGCTCTACTTAATTCCAGCTTCGTATTAAAAAAGAGATTGGAAGTATCAGTCAAGCAGTCATTTTAAAAAGTAATTAGGATTTCTAAAACAATAATTTAGAAAAAAAATACACATCGGCATATAAAAAATCACTAAAAATTGTGCAAAAAAGTTACATAGACATAATTTTTTATAATTTGTAAAAACAAAAGAATGTAATCTAAACTAATGTGGGTCTACTAAAGTTTCACACAATAGGTATAAATAGTACAAATTCCTTCATATTTGATACCGGGGTGGTCTAGCGGTACAGCGCTCGAATTCGGACCTTGGTGGGGGTTCGAATCCCATCACCGGCCCACTAAAATGTGGGCCCACGTTCGGCTTCGCTAAAATGTCCACTGCTGAAAGATGCGCATTTCTCATCAAAACATTCAAAGTAGCAAACATAAAATTAAAAAAATAAAAATATTAAGAGGTAGAAGTAGCATAAGTGACCAAGTTCACAAACTATTGTCTAGTAGATCACGACAACAACGGACGTTAACCGCTGCGTTAAATATTTACCAACAGACAATTATTGTTGTGGAAGATTCACTTCATTCATTTTCATTTCATTTGGTTGGTGACGTGGTCACCTCTTCATTATTTCCCATATTTATACGACATGTAGAACGATCGATTTCGATGGCTTGACAAGCGTAGACAAACGTGGAAGAATAACAAAGTTTCTTGGCTGGTAAATAGTATCTTTGTGATGTCACCACTGTTCGCAAAGATTGACGAGGCCGCCTAATTTTTTATCAGGGTTTTCACCCTTAGCCCAGGGTATGCATATACCTTTTAAGTATTCTGGGTGTATGCTTTCACCCATCCGCTGTAGCAGAAGGCCAGCTATACTGCTGTGTATTCGGTCCCTGCTGTTATTATCCTAGATTCTTCTGGACACCCAGTCCAGGATGCACCACATGGAGAAGGAAGAGTTTGGAATATCACCATCATCGGAAATTGAAACTTTATAAGTATTATTCCAATCCTCAGGATCATTAGTATCTCCATTACTAAAAGCTTTACTGTAAAGCGAGAACAACATAAGCCAAATGTTTGTTTTTCAATTCATTTTGCATTTGTACAATGTAAATAAAAAGTTGTACTTGAATAAAACAAATAACACACAAAATCATGAAAGTCCATAAAGTTAATCAATGAACGATATGCAATTTACAGGAATTTTAAACAAAAAGCTATAATGTTTATTGGAATTTTGCACAATTAAACCATACATAATAAAAACAGAATGATTATAATCATTTGAATTGATGGTTATATTAAAATACCGCCCAACAACCAATTTCGATGACGGAAATACAGTCGTCATATAGTGTAGAACAAAATACCATTTTATTATTGATAGGTCGGATTTTAATACCAATTATTTACTTTACAAAACTAAATTTAGTACATTTTACACACTGCTAATTTCTTCAATCTAACAATTAGGTTTCTTAAAATAGGATATCAAGGACTGTGAGAATTTACATAATGATGGTGCACATGATGGTGATATTCCCGACTGTCACCTCTATGTCGTACAAATTAAACAACCACAACGGGAACCGAGCGCAATCAGAGTACTCAAAAGATATCTTAAGGAATACATAAGGATGCTAATGATCCTGAAGATTTGAGTAATGCCTATTATGTCTCAATTTCCAATAATAGTGATATTCCTGACTATTCTTCCTCCACGCGATGCATTCTGGACTAGGTGCCAAAAGGCATCTAGACTAATAACAGCAGGGACCGAGTGCACACCGGTATAACTGGGCGTTCGCTGGACTCCCATTCAGTGAATGGGTGCTAGCATACACCCAAAATGCTTAAAAAGGTATCTTTTACGATATGTAGCCGGTTAGGTTTTGTGAATTCGTCAACTCTATAGAAAATCGCCTCGTCAATTCCTGTCAACACTGGCACCGTCTTGTAGCCAATAAACTTCATTTATCCCTCCCCAAGTTCAAATTACATCCGACAACCTTTTCGTATAGGAATTCAAGATGCTATTAAAACTTACCACCAATTTATGTGTGTTGAGGAATACATACACCATATCTAGCCGTTAGGCTAAGAGAAATAACCCTAACCCAAATTCTTTGCAAACAGTGGTGCCGCCTATCAGCCATAAAATTTCATTATTCTGCTACATTTGCTACGCTTATCGAACTGTAGGAATCGATCGTTTGATATACTGTACAAATATGGAAATCAATGAAAAAATGAATGAATCCTTTTAAAAACAATCATCTCTTAATCAAGTTTCCTAGTTATGTTAATTCATTCATTCATTTTTCATTTTGGTTGGTGACGTGGTCACCTCTTCATTATTTCCCATATTTATACGACATGTAGAACGATCGATTTCGATGGCTTGACAAGCGTAGACAAACGTGGAAGAATAACAAAGTTTCTTGGCTGGTAGACGGCATCCTTGTGACTGTTCGCAAAGATTGACGAGACCGCCTGATTTTTTGTCAGGGTTATCTCCCTAACCCAAGGGCTACATATGGTATACACATGACTTTTGAATATACCTTGATTTTGAATTTTTTTCTTTTTCTAGCCTATGTAATTTAACCTTACTTTACTTTTTTTTTGGACTGATGTTATACACTGCTAATTGTATTGTATTTTTAATAATTGTACATATTTTTGTGTGTGCTGAAAGCTACTTCTACTGAAGTATCCAAGCCAATAACCATAAATAAATAAATAAAAAAAAATTACCTTTAGATACCTTTAAACTATCCTCGGTGTATGTTTGCACCCACCCGCCGTAGCGGAAGCCCAGTTATAACGCTGTGCACTCGGACCCTGCTGTTATTATTCTACATGCCTATAGGCACCTAGTCCAGGATGCACCACGTGGAGGACTAACAGTCAGGAATATCACCATCATTGGAAATTGAGACTTTATAAGCATTACTCAAATCCTCAGGATAATTAGCATCCCAGTTATGTTAATGTTGGGTAGATTCAATTGTACAACTAATTATTCCTATATATATTTATATATATATATATATATATATACATTGGACAAGATTTTTATCTAATTTGCATTCTAAACCAAGCATAAACTCACTAATAAAGTCGTAAAAATAGTGTGTTTTTATGACAATCCGGTATTCAAGCATTTAAGTAAAATTGTTGAATATAATTATTATCAATTTTATTTTTCAATGACTCAAAAAATGACAACATTGCTTATTGAAATAATTATTTTGACTTGTACAAACTGGTCAATACAAGCACTGCCAAAGTCTTTTTTATTTTTCAACAATTATTCCTGTTTAAACGGTCTGCATTCACATGCAAAACTAAACGAACATGAACAAAAAAAATTCTAATACAATTGTGTAGGTAATGAAAAGCAAAATCATACAAAACTGGAATTAGTCAAAGGTTAATAATAATAATAACTACCTAGACCAGTTTAAAAATAATTTACTATAAAAATTCTGTAAGCGTTTATAGCAAAAATTAATGAGAAACTGCCGCATTGGAAATTGTCCTACCAGCCTAACTAAACTTGCACACAAAATTATCATCAAAAAATATGAGATACCATGTAACAATAGAAGCAAAAAATAAATAATAATAAATAGTATAATGGAAAACGATTGTGTTAAAAATTCTTTAATTTTTAAAACGCTCTTTTGTCATCTGCCCCAATGGACAGGCACGATTATAAAAACAATAGAAAGCAACTGAAAACTAAAACAAGCAGTACGATGAATAGTTTTATTAATAGTAAATATATGTACATTTTAGTTACCCACAAGTCAAAACGTTAACCAATAGTCATTTCTATCTGACCGATCTAAAAGCATTACAGATAATAACAGCTCGTAAGAAGCATGCATCCCCTGTATTCAACAAGAAAAGTGCAACTAGTTTGAATTAGAAATGATATATAATTTGCTTAAAAATAAATTGTATTATAAATTATGTACATATATAGATAATAGATATCACCAATTTTACAAATTTAGTAGTTCAAAAAATAACCATAGTTTTTTATAACTTCTTTTAAACGCTTTGGATAGCAATCAACTAATTTATTGATATAATCCTGTCAAATTCGATTTATCAACACATGATCAATTTTTTCTTTAAGCGTGCCTTAATTTTTTACCCCATTTACCTCCTCGTTCAAGATAACTAAAAGGATTTTCAATTACATTGACAAGTCCCAATCAATCCAGTCAACTCCAAACCAGTGTTAAGAAAATGAGAAAAGTTGATGCGTAGGACTAACAGTGTGTTTTCATAAAAAACCCGCCAAAAATTGTAAATAGCCCAAGGTTTGTCTGTTGGTCAACATCATTTTTAAATCTTGTTATGCATTCAAAACAAGGCGATGATAATAATCTACAAAAAATTAGCAATGCAAATAATCTTGATTTCCGACAATAATATTCCTGTTTCCATGTAAGCCATCCTACATTCAAACTAATATAGATCAGGGGTGGAATGTACATTGGGTTTTTACTTTAGAAATTAGGTCCATATATACATATATATATATATATATGTAAAAATTTATACTGCTGCGGAAACAATGAAAGATGATGCATTCCGGCAAACAACAACGTTTCTGGATGGCAAAGTTACCAGATGACAAGGTTGAGTGAAAGCCGCATGAAAGCGCAATCTTCGATTTGCAGAATATTTAATGCCAATGAGACTTTGTTATTATTGTTGTTTTGCTGTAATTGTTGTCTTATTGCCCCATGCTTATTCTTAAAGCAAAAGGGTTTTGTACAAATATACTATTCATGTATGTGCCGGAGTGGTCTAGCGGTACAGCACTCGATTTGGATCTGGATGGGCATATATTGGAATCCCACCACCAACCCACTAAAATGCGGGCCTATGTTCGGCTTCGCTAAAATGTCCACTGCTGAAAAATGTTTTGCGTAAAACTTTCAATTAGTAAACACAAAGTAAAAAAACAAAATATATTACAGTTAATGACGTAGTCACCTTTCCATTATTTCTATATATCAAACAATCGATTTCAATACACTTGATAGGCGCAACAAACGTAGAAGTACAACAAAAGTTCTTGGCTGATAGACGGCATCCAAAAATGGATAAAGTCGCCTAATATTTCGTTAGGTTTACCTCCCTTGGCCCAAGGCTATATACACATGTATACCCCAAGATACCTTTTAAGTACCCTGGATGTTTGCTTGCACCCACCGGTCAAAGCGGAAAAATGAACGAGAAAAACACATTCCAACCATTGATAAATCAAATACAATTATTAAAAAATACATTAAAAATGATTTCTTTGACTAGATACATCAGTATATATTTACCACCCCTAGGAAACTTTTTTTTATCTAACACACTTATCTAACTCGTCTACTAGGCACATAATTTGAAGTAATATTTATTTGATTATATAATGTGCATTACTATATTATAAATAACATAAAACTATAATGTCAATACATTTGATCAATGATAGAACAAATTTATATTAAATGTCAATTGGTTTATAATTAAAGTTTGAATTGAATCATTAACCATAAAATATAACGCCAAATATTGAAGAAAATACAAAGCATATGCAATATTTGTAATTACTAAATAGTTTTTATATTATAAACTGCAAAATATCTAATATGCAACATTGCCTATTGTGTAACAACCTGGTTCAAATACCTTGGTAGTTGTTAATATAATTTAACCTCTATTAGAAAAAGTTTAAACAAACAATTCATTAATATAAATGTGCTTGTAAATGGTTGGTTATATTATACTAAAACATTATTTATCATTAAGAATTAACTTTGAAAAAAAAAAGATTTTAATTTTATCCCGGGTCATATTTAAATTTAGATGTTGAAATAAATGCAGTAAATTTAAATTCCTTTTTCCATTTATTTTAGTTGATGCGGTCACCTCTTCATTATTTTGCATATTTATATATCGATTTCAATGGCTTGATAAGTGTAACAAACGTAGAAAAATACCTAAAAACACGTTTTATAAAATTGGCTCTACACAATATCTTATTTTGGTATTGATTACGTTAATTTTTAATGTGGTATTTTGTTCATCATAAAATAAAAGACGACAATGTAACAATAGTTCAACTCAATTTTCAGCAAATATAATGCCAACCTTTTTTTACAATGAAAAACGACATAGCCTTCAGTAATTTAAATATATATATATATATATATATATATATATATATATATATATATATATATTGTTCCATTCCTTACTAGTAAAAAACTGAATTCCTGTAAATTACATTTTACAATATAAAAAACTCGTTTTTTAAATTGGAGAATAAGTTTTTCCGATAAAAAAATCAATGTTTTCTTCTCTTTAACAAAAATGTTCATCACTTCAAAATGTAAAATTGTTTAAACATTTTTTTATTATTTACAGAAGTATCAAATTTTAATTTATGTTAAAATAAAAAAGTTTATTTTTAATTTAAAAAAAAACTTAATTTTTCAGTTCCATTATTTTACTAAAACACTCATTTAAAAATGTTATTAAGTTTAAAATAAACCGTTTTACTGTCTGTACATTTAAAAATAAATATGGAATTAAATATAAATACTTTGCATAATGTATTAACATTTTTAACGCTTAATGTTCCATTTTTTTTAATTTCAACCAGAATTGTTTATTTATTTTTACTACTTTGAATGTCTCAGATATATTTGGCACAATACTCATTTCGCATCATCCATATCAGGAGACTGGACAAAAAAGATCAGTATCCATCAAATTCGAGATGATCTCCAATTCCATGATCTTCCTTCCTTGGTGTCGCGACAACGTAGATTGCGCTGGTTTGGTCACGTTCTTCGTAAAAATCCTGATGCAATCTCACGTTCAGTAACTTTGGCTTGTCCAAACACCGATTGGAAGAAAAGGAAAGGTGGTCAGAAACGTACTTGGATGGACGCTGTTCGGGACGATCTTCACCTTATTTTGGCCGGGGCTATTTCTTGGAAACAATGGCAAAGTCGCTGGACTGACATATCCGTGCTCGCCTCCGAAAATCGTGAACAATGGAGGGGAATTAATCGTGATGCTTTAAAAACTCGGAACTAATAAAGAGGTGGCTTTGCCACCAACTTTTGTTGTTGTTGTTGTACTTTGAATGTTTTACGGGAAATATCTTTCAACAGTAAACATATCAAATGTCTACCCGCACTTAGTGCCCGTGGTGGGATCCAAACCCCAATGTCCATCCGGGTCCAAATCGAAAGCTGTACCCCGCTAGACCACCCCAAAATGAAGATAACCTTAGATATAATACTACCTTCTTTAATCATAATGCAGCAATTTTCAGTAGTTGCATATTTGCACACATCCGCTGAGATTGGAGCCCAGTTACATTTCTGTACACTCGGTCAAGAATGCATAATATAGTGGTACAATGTCGGTAAAAGCACCGAAAGTTGAAAATTGAGATTTCATGAACATTACTTAGGACAATAATTTTTATTATTGTTGTTATTATTGACCCAAAGTGGCTTTCATAAATATTTCAAAAAGAAAACAAAACAAAATCAAATGTGTCATTCTCCTCATCACCACTACCACTACTACTTACCTTTCTTCGATTGCGCTTGGCAACTTTCTCAACTTCAGAAGAAGCTCTTTGCAATTCATTTTTAGCCCGACGCCATTCTTTTGCATTTTCACGATCCAATTGAGCAATAGTGCGTCGCCATTCATCCAAACGATCACTCAACGGAGTAGTCAAGCATTCGGTTAGTTGACTACAAAAAAGAAAACGGAACAAAGGTAAAAGAATAACGGAGTTTTGTGGCTGGTAGACGGCACCCTTATGACATCGCCACTGTTTACAAAAATTAACGAGGCGGCCTGATTTTTCGTCATTGTTATCTCTCTCACAACACCTTTTATGTACCCTGAGTGTATGCTTGCACCCGTATACCGTAGCGGAAGCCCAGTTAGGAATATTACCATCATTGGAAATTGAGACTTTATAACCATTACTCAAATCCTCAGAATCATGAACAACCCCTAAATTAAATAATTAATTGTATTGACTAACATATAACACCACCGTTCACAAAAATCAATAAAAATTTTCTGTATGGGTTTTATTTATTAAGAACTAAAAACGCAGTAACTCCAATAATTAATGTATAAAACAAAACTGTCAAAACTAATATAATACAAATCAGTAAGTAATTGTTCCATCAAAAAGGTGCATCTGTAATAAATGAATGCAACAAGTCAATTGTGTATTTAGCATCAACTTCCAACGTGTGTACATATATTATAGAAACTCAAACATATGTAAAGTATACAGATTTTAAATAGTCTTCAACTAACAATGTAACTAAAAGTTTCATTAATGGTCCTCACCTAGCAAAATCAATAAAATATATGTTAACCGTCTGTGTTAATAAAATCATCGAACACTAACATTCAACTTCAACTTTAAAATCATCTACCAAATTAATTTACCCATCAAAAAATTTACAAAATTTAAACCACAACAAAAGTAAAACTGCAAAAAAATGTAATAAAAAATTTATTAAATTTGATTTAATATTGTTTATTAATGTCAGATAACACAGTCACAACGGATTGGTCCATTTCTTCATTATGTTCATAAAAACGTTTATAATAAAACTGTTTAAAGATTTTGAATCAAACAAAAACAAAAAATTAGCAAAATGTTACTGTTGCATCACTAATATCAGTTTTCAATTTATGTATTCCAAATCAAAGACAACTAATGAAATTAACCTAAGAAATACTAAATTCAATATTTTTTATTTAAAAAACCATAAAATCATTTTGAAAAATCTTACCTATTAAAAGTACGAAGTTTGGATTCTAATCCCCTTTCTCGCAAACAAAATCGAGTCATCAACTGACCCAGATCTTTTAATCCACAATTACTGCTATATGCTGAATCTGAAATCTTTTGAAATGCTTCTAAAAACGCGGCAATACAATGAATGACAGTTCTAGTAAAAAAATGTTAATAAATATAAAGTCTTTTAAATGTACATATATAGTTTCAAAAACGTTATTAATTTCTAAACAGATTCAACTAAATAAATTATCACGTGATTCTCAAAACGTCTTATAAATGAAACGTTTATCCCATTTAAAATTTATCTAGACAATTATATAGTTTTGTGTTGATAACCTGTTAATCGTATATATATATATATATATATATATATATATATATATATATATACAAGGTCTAAACTGGACCCTGTCAATAAACAATAATTTCTTTTTTTTAACTTGAAGTTTATTTTTTCAAAAACGTGATTATACTAAAGTAATATGGGCTTTCAATAATTGTAGTTAATTGTTTTTTCAGGGTTTTTTATAATTATTATATATATATATATATATATATATATATATATATATATATATATATATATATATATATATATATATATAATAAAGCAAAACGTTTTAAATATTTATTTTAATCCTGGTTAAAAGTAAAGAATGCTAACCTAACAACTGCGAAACATAACCCGCAGTTTTTACACTTAAATTGCACATCTTATGTATCATCAACTATTTTCAACACTGGCATTTTGATAAATTGCATCTAAATTTATGCAGGTAAAACTTTTAAAAAATTCCCAAAATAATCTAACTTAATTTACAAAAACATATCACAAACCAAAGCGCAGTAGGGTATATAAACATTGATGATGTAATTAAATCTATAAATCCAAAACCGATTCTTTTAAACGCTCCATAAGTTTAAATAAAAATAATTACAGTAAGCTCACAGTCCGTTGTCATAATTGACGCAGTACAAATTATTATTTTCTCTAATATTACTTAATTACATTAGGCAAATCTGAATTTTGCAAAAATATCTCATATGTTACTTTAGTCATATTCACAAAAAAATCAAAAGTATTTTATGCAAAGATTTTCAATTATAAAAAACTTAAAAGTTAATAAAATTTGTTCAATTACAAATTGTATTGTTTTAAAATATCCAGCTGATTAAAATCGTAGCTTAAATTTAAAAGAACGTTTTAAAAATTACGCTCCAGTAACAACAGCCAGTCCATTTACTGTAAATAAAATATATTAATTTCAAAAGGTAACGTATGATTACATATTACTAATATATTGTTAAGTCGAAGTCAATTTTAATCAAAAAATTAACAGAAAATTATTATTCGCTATACAATCAACAAAAATGACTTTACTAACAAAACTTTAAATTTAAAATATTTCTATAATAAAATAAAATAGTATCTATAATATCTGAATTATTATTTATATTAATAAATAATTAAGTCCTCAAGATTTTGCATTATATATATATATATAAACATACTTTAAAGAAGCATTAAGTTTTGTAGTTTTAACAATCATATCTTCCCATAAACCTAGAGAATTCTAAAATTCAAGTTAAACTGTGGTGAAAATTACTTTTAAATTCATCAATTGGGTATTAAAACTTAAGGTTATCGGAGTTGCTTTCATAGTATCATGTTTAAAACGATCCTAAAAATAATTTTCAATTAGTTGGATAAATTATTACATCCGTCTTTACCATAATTAAAGGCTTCTAAATGCACGAACTAAGACCCATAATATACACAATAAGCACTAAAGCAAATCAAATAATTTTAGGCAAAATCAAGGTTGGATTTACTTAATAAAATAATTTTTATAAAAAATATTAATTATTTTAAAATTTTTAAAATAAATTAAAACAATATAAAAAATTGTTTTATTTTTAATAAATAATTTTTTTATTTAAAAAATAGCGGGAACCTATTTTCTGACTTAAAAAATACATTAAATAGGATTTTTATTATCTAAAATTATTACTTTTATCATAAAACATTAAATATTTTAAACACCGTTAATTAAATGTATAATTAGTTTTGCTTTTACACTAATAATAGTAATGATAATGGCAACGGTTATTGATATTAATATTTTTAAAAGGTTAATAGTATAAATTATTATTATTGTTATTATTATTATTATTATTATTGAGTTTCAATATTTTACTAAAAATACATACAACGTAAAATACATTTTCATCATCAATATAAAAATAATAACAACAAAAATTAAAAAAGTAGTAGTTCAAATAATGTGAGCAAAATGACTGTGTTGACTATACAGTAAACATAAGATTTTTTTTTAAATATTCAAAATTACTATACATTGAATAAATCATTATATGGCACAGTTGTTACATTATACTGTAATACGTTCAAATTAGTTCAAACAAATACATGGGTAGAATGATTCTTGCTTTGATAGGTTTGTTAGTATTTCAATTTTTTTATCCTGAATTGGTTAATATTCTGGATTAGTATAATAGACATGAGTTTTTGTATTAATTTTGGCTTTCATGTGCAGGTAAGTTTTTCTTGTTTTTTTTAGAAGCTTTAGAATTGTTAAAAACTGCATGTAGTGGGTGATTGTTATTACTTTCAATCCTTGATGCTAATTGTATACAGGTTTTAAAATGTTTATCAACAATATTATTTAATAAGATAGAATATTTAAATTCTGCAGATTTTGATACAAATGATATGCATTTTTTTAAAACAACGTCATCTTGTTTTAATAAACCAGGAAAAATTGTAGGTGAGCAATATAATATCAACGGATAAAAACATGATGTAATGAACAATTTAGTAATATAATTGCTAACATTTAGTTTTCTTAATTATTTTATGTAGTAGCATAAGGATTTGGTTTTTATAAATATATGCTCTACATGATCACACCAGGTAGGTATGCTATTTATGTTTACCCTAAAATACTTAATTTTGTAACAGGTGCACATGTTTGTTTGAATCAATGTAATAATAATTTTTATTAACAATAATAATATTAATAATAACCATAATAATAATAATAGCAATAAAAGCAATAATTATATTAATAATATAAATAATAATAGTTTATAATAGTAATAGATATAATAGCATTTATTGTTAGTATTATATATATATAATAGTATTTACTCTTAGTAAACAATAATAACCATGTTTTGTATTGGCTGTTCTACTAATCATGTCAATCCACACTCATTTTTAAACTAGGATTTTTATTGGTCAAATTTATACATGTAGTGTAAAATGTTTTTACGGTGTACTTAAATACTACCTTGATATTCAGTTTTTCAATTAATGAATTGTCAGATTGGTTGGTAGTACACAATTTCGTTAAAATTTTAATACATATTTTATTATTTTTTAAATATTAGAATAAAATAAAATTCAAATAAAAACATTTAAAAATTAAGATAAAAAGCAGAAACATATAGTGGAAACGAATTCATCATCATCGGGGATCCTCGGTTTTCAGTATATCTAAAAGTATTAATATATCTTTTGGAAACATTAATTATAATAACAAAAATACAAACATTTTCGGAATAAAGACCAAAAACGGGTGAAGAAAATTAAATAAAATCCGGAAGAATAAACTTTTTTTAAATATTCCTTGGCAAATGGAATGGTACCATCTGCCTGGATATTAGCATATTACTAGTTTAGTGTCTGAGATAGTCTACAAAGTTATAGACCCATTAGTATTCTTCCTGCTCTTAGTAAAATATTACTTAGGATCATCAAAGAACGTATGATCTAATACCTACTAGCCAGAAATATTATTAGTCCTGTTGAACATTGATTTTTGCCACAGAGATCTTGCCTCTCAAATTTACTAGATTTTACTGTTAGCCTCACTAAATTTCTTGAGTGTTGTCCATTTATTGAAGCAATCTATTTTGATTTTTCAAAAGCCTCTGATAAAGTATCGCACTTATTACCCTCGTCATAGGATAGCTGCTTAGTTAGGTGTCAAACTAGCTAAATTTTTTGTACGTAATCTGGGAGCCATCTCTTGTATATGTTTACGTTTAATCTTTATGTTTTATGAGACCGCATCTTAACTGCAAATAGTAAGCAATCGGATGCCCAGTTAAGTATTTCATTTAAGGGGTTTAGCATAAATAAAAAGACCGAGTTTGCGTGCTACAATGTGAGTTTAAATTATTCGTTGGCCACCCGGTCGTCTTTTCCATCTGGGCAACGGTTTGATTTTTATAACTATTCTGACTGGATGAATGGGCAATGTTCGTAAAACATGACCAATTAATGTTAAGTGTTACAAATATCTGGAAATAATTAAAATAGTTTATTAGTTATTAAACAGTTGCGTTCAAATATGGGCCCACATTGGCTTTGCCAAAATGTCTACTGCTGAAAGATGTTTCTTATAAAACGTTTAAAGTAATAATTATAGAAAAAAAAGTACTAATACTAATTTGACCGCACACCGTATGTAAAATCTCATTGAGCTAGGAACTATGCTGATTGCGTCCAACGTGACTGCAATCTTATAGTCAGAGGAGTCAGCATTGAGATAACAAACTATAAGGAATTAGTCTCCGATATTGCAGCGAGATATCATCCTAAAGCTAGAAATTTTATAATAGGTAGGCTATCATGTAAACGACCCCATTCTTGTTTCCTGCTCATCTTCTACAAGCAGAGAAACTGTACTTAGAAATTAAATCAACGTCAGACCCCATTATAAAGAAATAAAATTCACAAATGACCTAGTCTTCTCAGAACGTTTAGTCAAACAATCTGTAAGATTCCTTTATATTACAATTGACTTGTTTGATCAAGTTGGACAGTCTATACGCAAACGCCCTTATTACCAATTTACCTTTGTTTTACTTGCAAAAACTTTTTATTACTACTCAATAGATTCCTTTATCTTACAATTGACTTGTTTGAAGTAAAGTTGGACAGTCTATACGCAAACGCCTTTATTACCAATTTACCTTTGTTTTACTTGCAGAAACTTTTTATTACTACTCAATAATCGTTTTTCAAATATCCGTTGAAGTAAAACTCACGAATATAAAATATTCTTTATTAATAAAATGATAAACGTTGACGTTTGGTTCTATAATACAATATTAATATAAATGCGACAACTCTTAAATTTACATCAATATACATAAATCAACATGAATTTAATAGTAATATAGGATTCAATACACTATCAAGAACAACTAATGTTATATAATAATAACAATAATAATAATAATAATAATAATAATAATAATAATAATAATAACAATAATAATAATAAACACAACGTTAATAGAAAACAGCTTACAGCGAACTGTTCCACGATATTACATTCAAATTCAAACAAGTGCCAAATTGAAACACAGTCACAAACAACCAAATAAGCGCAAATAAACAAACATTTATAAGTTAATTTATTGTTGCTTTTTAAGCAATAATTAGGATTTTACACAATCTCTAAGCTCCTTATCTCTTTTCATCATGCGTTACATATAGTTAAGCTCACTTCTCTTAGGCTGAGTACTGATATTGATAATCAGGATTTTCGACCAGCACCTCGGAGTTTATCCAGTCTCTCAACCCTCTATAGGTTACACCAACTCTCCCTATTATTGCCATTTCTACTCCTGGGTTATTAAAAGTTTACTTAACTATCTCTCTAAGCTTCCACAACAGACACGCTGAGAATCAACATCTTTTATCCTTTTTCTTCCCACATCTGTTCTGTATAACAGAGTCCTGGCTCTTCAAGGATGTGCCAGACCCTGAACTCTACATGAAGGGATATAGTATAGTGCAGTATAATTCTATTAAAGGTAAATATGATGGATGTTTAATTTATGTTAGTAAATAATTAACCTACTCCATTATTACAGCGCATCCTTCAGGTCACAAAGCTGATTATGACTTTCTTTACTTAGCGGTTGGGACTTTCCCATTTAAGACCTTGTGCTCCCTGTTAGATCATTTTCCTGCTCCCTCTAGTTTCCAATGCTGAGCTCATCATCGAGCTTTAATACATCCTTTCTTTGCCATTTAAACGTTTTGTAATTATGGACAATTTTAATTGCCCCTCTATCAATTGGGTCTCATCTTCTAATAGTTCAAACTTTAAAATCTTTGTACAGTACGTGCTCTCAAACAGCGTCCATTTTCCCCCAACAAGATACAGACCTGGCTCTAATCCCTCTTGTCTTCTCAAATGAAGGTACAGTTATTGACTCATTCTCCTATTTATTACCACTTGACAGAAGCGACTACCTCTTATTATATTTTGATATACACCTTTCTTCTCCTGTTCCCACTATTAGCAAGCCTAGTTTAAAACCTATACCGTATTTCAGAAAAGGTGATTTTAATAGGCTCAGACACTTTTAATATAATGCTAACTGGGAGCAGTTAGATACCCATAATTTAAACACAGCTTATTCTTTTTTCATTACGGTAATCAATAATGAGGTTAATCTTATTATCTCTTTCACAGTCCCCAATCACACTAATCCAAGACTTCCTAGACACATCTGTAGATTAATTAAAAAAAAGATCAAGGCCTTTTATTTGTGAAAAACTACTAGGTTACCTCGCTTCCATCACACCTATTTAGATGTTCGTAACAAATGCATTAACCTTTTTCGAGGATATAATGGGAATCTACTCCATAAGCTTCTAAATCAAGTAAAGTTTAACAAAAATCTATTATTTAAATTTATTAGCAATATGTAGAAATCCAACCATTCTTTCTCTCGTCTTAGAAATCGACAAAAGGCATGATTTTAGGACCCTCTAGTTGCGACCTGTTTTGTGATTATTTTAACTCAGTCTTCTAGGCTGTGTCCTGCACCCAGTTTCTCTCCATTACCGGTAGTCCATCTATATAACTTCTTACCTTTAATGGTATCATCGTCCTTAATTATCTTAAAAATCTGAAGTCCATGTGTGAGATCTCACTGAGATCTCGGCCCAGATTTCCTTTAATTTAATTTGATACGGATAAATATTATTACCCTAGCTAATTTCAATAAAAAAAACTCTTGTGTGATCTAAATTATTGTTCAGTACTTTGTTTCTTGCCCACAGTATGAGCCTAGGGGATATTGACACTGAAAGAGTGTATCGGGTTAAAAACCAGCTAAAAAATGTTTTACATAAATTACATGTCTCCAGCATAGAAAGGAATGCACCCTCCACACCTTTTAATCAAGAATAAAAGATCAGGTGATCGCTTGACTTTTATAAATTTAAACAGGGCCTTTTTATTATTTTTCGCGATGCTGAGTAATTTATACAACTTAACCTTTTTCAACACGAATAGCTGATATAACTTGATTTCGAGCATCAATGTATTTGTAAAAAAGTAAGAAAGTCGTGTCATTTTTTATTTATAAAAGACCGAATTCCTTTTGCCTATCAATTGCAACGTGGAAATGAATATCTAAAAAGTTTTAAAATTTTGAACAACACAAATGAGACTACGACTAGGTCCCAATAATTAACGCAACCTTCTACGACAAGCGACGCAGCTTGTCACATACAAAACTGCCCTCATCTCGCGTTTAGTGAAACAAGGCTACGCAGCCTTCAATTTGGAGTCGATTCACTAAAGTGGTGCGGACGACATTCAAGACCAGTCAGCCAAATTATTGGATCTTCATCGCGCGGGGCATTCAGATAAGTTTTTTTCGTATCATTTTAATCAGGATCAGGATCAGAACGGTACACGAGGTGCGTAGGACTTTATCCTTTTAATCCTCGGTTCTCAAAGTATCTGAAAATTTAAAATCGGGGAGAATAAAGCGGGAGAAAGAAGCTGGGACAAGAAAAGTAAATAATTGTGAAAGAAAGTAATAAAAAATATGGTGAAGAAGAGTGAAAGAGTAAATTAGAAATTAAATAAAATTGGAGAGCTTGTGTTTGTCAGAATTTTATTATATATATATACCGATATTCGAAATCAAGTAGTGGCAGCTATTAAAAGGTTTAAAGCTATAAAACTTAACACATTATTACATAGAGCCAAAAATGATAAAAAAAATCCTATTTAATTTTATTAAAAGGAAACGATGTTCGGAAATTATTCTTCCTAGTATTAAAGACAGTAATGGTCTGGTACTATCAGCTGAATCCTCGTGTGAAGCTTTTAAGGAATACTTAAAGTCAATTTTTTGTACTGGAGAGTTGGTTGCCAGCTGTTCTACCGATCCTTCTACTTATTTAGGTAATTTCAAAATCACTAAGGATATGATCTGTAAGCAATTTAAGCATCTAAAATCTAATTCATGCGGGTCTGATGGGATTTACCCTAGAATTCTTAGGGAGTGTGCCGATGTCTTGGTACCAGTTTTCCATCATTTATTTAATGTATCCATTCTTAGTGGACAAGTACCAGACGTCTGGAAATCAGCTTACATTAGGCCAATTCATAAAACAAGCAGCAGACGTAGCCCTGATAGTTACAGGCCGATTAGCATTCTGCACGGCACCTAGTAAAGTAATAGAGAGACTAATCAAAGGATATTTAATAGACTATCTCCTTAGATAAGAATTTAATAAATCCTGCTCAGCATGGATTTATCCCTTCCCGTTCATGTCTAACCAACCTATTAGAATTCACAAATGGGCTAACTAAGGATTTAGAGCAACACTCAAGTGTGGAAACCGTCTACTTCGATTTCTCCAAAGCTTTTGATAAAGTCCCGCATACCCTCCTAATAGCTAAGTTAAAGACTTTTGATATAGGTAATCCTCTATTAAATTGGATTAGTGATTTTCTAAAGAATCGATATTTTAGAGTTAAGCTCTCGCAACGCGTTATTCACCCAGTGCAAAATAACATCAGGTGTGCCACAAGGATCAGTCCTAGGTCCTTTACTTTTCATATTGTGGGAAGAAAGAGGATAAAAGATGTTGATTCTCAGCGTGTCTGTTGTGGAAGCTTAGAGAGATAGTTAAGTAAACTTTTAATAACTCAGGAGTAGAAATGGCAATAATAGGGAGAGTTGGTGTAACCTATAGAGGGTTGAGAGACTGGATAAACTCCGAGGTGCTGGTCGAAAATCCTGATTATCAATATCAGTACTCAGCCTAAGAGAAGTGAGCTTAACTATATGTAACGCATGATGAAAAGAGATAAGGAGCTTAGAGATTGTGTAAAATCCTAATTATTGCTTAAAAAGCAACAATAAATTAACTTATAAATGTTTGTTTATTTGCGCTTATTTGGTTGTTTGTGACTGTGTTTCAATTTGGCACTTGTTTGAATTTGAATGTAATATCGTGGAACAGTTCGCTGTAAGCTGTTTTCATTAACGTTGTGTTTATTATTATTATTGTTATTATTATTATTATTATTATTATTATTATTATTATTATTATTATTATTATTATTATATAACATTAGTTGTTCTTGATAGTATTGAATCCTATATTACTATTAAATTCATGTTGATTTATGTATATTGATGTAAATTTAAGAGTTGTCGCATTTATATTAATATTGTATTATAGAACCAAACGTCAACGTTTATCATTTTATTAATAAAGAATATTTTATATTCGTGAGTTTTACTTCAACGGATATTTGAAAAACGATTATTGAGTAGTAATAAAAAGTTTCTGCAAGTAAAACAAAGGTAAATTGGTAATAAGGGCGTTTGCGTATAGACTGTCCAACTTGATCAAACAAGTCAATTGTAAGATAAAGGAATCTTTTACAAGTAGTAATAAAAAGTTTTTGCAAGTAAAACAAAGGTAAATTGAGTAATAAGGGCGTTTGCGTATAGATTGTCCAACTTGATCAAACAAGTCAATTGTAATATAAAGGAATCTTACAGATTGTTTGACTAAACGTTCTGAGAAGACTAGGTCATTTGTGAATTTTATTTCTTTATAATGGGGTCTGGACGTTGATTTAATTTCTAAGTACAGTTTCTCTGCTTGTAGAAGATGAGCAGGAAACAAGAATGGGGTCGTTTACATGATAGCCTACCTATTATAAAATTTCTTAGCTTTAGGATGATATCTCGCTGCAATATCGGAGACTAATTCCTTATAGTTTGTTATCTCAATGCTGACTCCTCTGACTATAAGATTGCAGTCACGTTGGACGCAATCAGCATAGTTCCTAGCTCAATGAGATTTTACATACGGTGTGCGGTCAAATTAGTATTAGTACTTTTTTTTTCTATAATTATTACTTTAAACGTTTTATAAGAAACATCTTTCAGCAGTAGACATTTTGGCAAAGCCAATGTGGGCCCATATTTGAACGCAACTGTTTAATAACTAATAAACTATTTTAATTATTTCCAGATATTTGTAACACTTAACATTAATTGGTCATGTTTTACGAACATTGCCCATTCATCCAGTCAGAATAGTTATAAAAATCAAACCGTTGCCCAGATGGAAAAGACGACCGGGTGGCCAACGAATAATTTAAACTCACATTGTAGCACGCAAACTCGGTCTTTTTATTTATGCTAAACCCCTTAAATGAAATACTTAACTGGGCATCCGATTGCTTACTATTTGCAGTTAAGATGCGGTCTCATAAAACATAAAGATTAAACGTAAACATATACAAGAGATGGCTCCCAGATTACGTACAAAAAATTTAGCTAGTTTGACACCTAACTAAGCAGCTATCCTATGACGAGGGTAATAAGTGCGATACTTTATCAGAGGCTTTTGAAAAATCAAAATAGATTGCTTCAATAAATGGACAACACTCAAGAAATTTAGTGAGGCTAACAGTAAAATCTAGTAAATTTGAGAGGCAAGATCTCTGTGGCAAAAATCAATGTTCAACAGGACTAATAATATTTCTGGCTAGTAGGTATTAGATCATACGTTCTTTGATGATCCTAAGTAATATTTTACTAAGAGCAGGAAGAATACTAATGGGTCTATAACTTTGTAGACTATCTCAGACACTAAACTAGTAATATGCTAATATCCAGGCAGATGGTACCATTCCATTTGCCAAGGAATATTTAAAAAAAGTTTATTCTTCCGGATTTTATTTAATTTTCTTCACCCGTTTTTGGTCTTTATTCCGAAAATGTTTGTATTTTTGTTATTATAATTAATGTTTCCAAAAGATATATTAATACTTTTAGATATACTGAAAACCGAGGATCCCCGATGATGATGAATTCGTTTCCACTATATGTTTCTGCTTTTTATCTTAATTTTTAAATGTTTTTATTTGAATTTTATTTTATTCTAATATTTAAAAAATAATAAAATATGTATTAAAATTTTAACGAAATTGTGTACTACCAACCAATCTGACAATTCATTAATTGAAAAACTGAATATCAAGGTAGTATTTAAGTACACCGTAAAAACATTTTACACTACATGTATAAATTTGACCAATAAAAATCCTAGTTTAAAAATGAGTGTGGATTGACATGATTAGTAGAACAGCCAATACAAAACATGGTTATTATTGTTTACTAAGAGTAAATACTATTATATATATATAATACTAACAATAAATGCTATTATATCTATTACTATTATAAACTATTATTATTTATATTATTAATATAATTATTGCTTTTATTGCTATTATTATTATTATGGTTATTATTATTTTGGACACAATGTTAAGGGACACGTCATCTTTTTATTGCAGCCAGTCGCGTCGAAATCTACTGTCGATGTTGTACACGTTAATCAAAACACGCGACAACGCATCTGCTACTACGTTAGTCTCTTTAAGAAAACGGAGATCAGTAGTAAACTGCGAAATGTAGTCTAGGTGTCTAGTTTCTTCTCGGCGAATAACGCTCCGTTTTTGTACGGATGACAAAGCAAACAACGGTTTGTGATCAGTGTATACCCTGAAAACACCCTCTACAGCATGGCGAAAGTGCTTCTAATAGCGGCGTACGTCGCTGGAAGTTCACGGCCGAATGTGCTGTATCTAGACTCCCGCCGATGATAGACGTCTCGAGAAAAAATCCTAGAGGTTTCCATACCCCATCTACTAGCTGTTGCAGAACAGCTCTATTGCAAAATCGACTGGCGTCGGTGGTCACGCTAGTTCGCGCGAACTGTCTGATAAACCAGCATTGTTGATTCCGCCAATAACGTTTTGCTATTGACGAACGCCTGCCTTGCCTCATCCGGTGAAAGTTCTATTTTTCGTGGATTTCCTCGCAGTAAATCGGAAAGTGTGTGAATATGTTCCGCACACTTGGGCATGAATCTGCGGTAAAAAGTTTAGAAGACCCAATAGGGAACGTAACTCCTTTAGAGTAGTGGGTTCCGGAAATTCTTGAATGGCGTGTATCTTATCCTGCGTAGGACTGATACCTGTGGGCGTAATCAGATGTCCTAAAACTCAAGTTTGTCTACACCTTAGAATACACTTATCTGGATTGATGATAATGTTAAGTGTTTACTCAATCGCTTAAATAAGCTTTGCAAATGTTGCTGGTGCTCGTATGATGAGGAAGCAACCAAAACATCATCTAGGTAAACGTAGACGAAGTTAAGGCCCCTCAAAATCTCGTCTATGAAACGTTGGAATGTTTGCGCGGCGTTGCGCAAACTGAAAGGCATGCAGAGGAATTCGAAAAGGCCGAAAGGTGTTACGGCGGTCTTTCGATGTCCTCTGTGGAGCCACAGGAATCTGGTGGTAAGCACGCACTAAATCGATTTGTAGAAAAAATGCTCGACCCGACCAAATTTGTCAACAGTTTGTGATCAGTGTATACCCTGAAATCACGACCCTCTACAGGGTAGCTATCATATCGTGACATAGCATTTAATGCCCTATAATCTCCACATGGACGCCATGTCCCATCTGCCTTCTTCACCATATGCAGGGGTGTGGCCCATGAGCTTTATGACCGTCGGATGATAAAGCTTTTGGAAGAAAAGTATCAAATTCGTTCTTCGCATCCGTTAGTTTATCGGGTGCTAAACGACGAGATTATAGGGCATTAAATGCTATGTCACGATATGATAGCTACCCTATTCCTCACATCCATGACGTCATGGCAAATTTGGTCGGGTCGAGCATTTTTTCTAAAATCGATTTAGTGCGTGCTTACCACCAGACTTCCTGTGGCTCCAGAGGACATCGAAAAGACCGCCGTAACACCTTTCGGCCTTTTCGAATTCCTCTGCATGCCTTTCGGTTTGCGCAACGCCGCGCAAACATTCCAACGTTTCATAGACGAGATTTTGAGGAAGCCTCAGCTTCGTCTACGTTTACCTAGATGATGTTTTGGTTGCTTCCTCATCATACGAGGAGCACCAGCAACATTTGCAAAGCTTATTTAAGCGATTGAGTAAGCATAACATTATCATCAATCCAGATAAGTGTATTCTAGGTGTAGACAAACTTGAGTTTTTAGGACATCTGATTACGCCCACAGGTATCAGTCCTACGCAGGATAAGATACACGCCATTCAAGAATTTCCGGAACCCACTACTCTAAAGGAGTTACGTTCCTATTTGGGTCTTCTAAACTTTTACCGCAGATTCATGCCCAAGTGTGCGGAACATATTCACACACTTTCCGATTTACTGCGAGGAAATCCACGAAAAATAGAACTCACCGATGAGGCAAGGCAGGCGTTCGTCAATAGCAAAACGTTATTGGCGGAATCAACAATGCTGGTTTATCCAGACAGTTCGCGCGAACTGGCCTTGACCACCGACGCGTCCGATTTTGCAATAGGAGCTGTTCTGCAACAGCTAGTAGATGGGGTATGGAAACCTCTAGGTTTTTTCTCGAGACGTCTATCATCGGCAGAGTCTAGATACAGCACATTCGGCCGTGAACTTCCAGCGACGTACGCCGCTATTAAACACTTTCGCCATGCTGTAGAGGGTCGTGATTTCAGGGTATACACTGATCACAAACCGTTGACCTTTGCCATCCGTACAAAAACGGAGCGTTATTCGCCGAGAGAAGCTAGACACCTAGACTACATTTCGCAGTTTACTACTGATCTCCGTTTTCTTAAAAGAGAGACTAACGTAGTAGCAGATGCGTTGTCGCGTGTTTTGATTAACGTAATTACAACATCGACAGTAGATTTCGACGCGATGGCTGTGGCGCAAAAAGATGACGTGTCCCTTAACGATTGTGGACGCGCCTGGAAATTCGAGATGTACCATTAATGACATCGGCGGGTACTATACGCTGCAATGTATCTACAAGAGTACAACGCTTGTTAGTACCAACAACTTTCCGACGTCAGGTATTCGATACCCTTTATAATCTCGCCCATCCCGGTGTTGCCGCAACACAAGAATTGGTGACTGCACGTTATGTCTGGCTCGGCATAAATAGTGATGTGAGGCAGTGGGCTCGGCAGTGCATTTCTTGTCAGAAGTCCAAGGTACACCGCCACGTAGTGTCACCGTTAGGTTTTTTTTTACAAGTGAGATCACGTTCCAACACGTGCATATCGATCTAGTAGGTCCACTACCCTATTCAAAAAGACACACGTATTTGTTTACGTGCATAGACCGCTTTACTAGATAGGCCAAAGCTATACCTCTAATCGATGTTACTGCAGAATCAATACTGCAGGCGTTTATACATCATTGGGTAGCTCGCTTCGATTGCCCTACCACAGTAACTACGGACCGAGAAACACAGTTTGAATCACGAGCATTCACTCAGATTCTACGTTCCATAGGTACCAACAGGATCAGAACCACGGCGTATCATCCAGCGGCAAACGGTTTTGTCAAGCGACTACACCGACAAATCAAAGCCGCGTTAAAGGCTTACAATACTTTATCCTGGTTTTAGGCCCTGCCGTTTGTAAAGCTCGGTATCCGCAGCGCACTCAAAGCAGATATGAAGTGTTCTGCTGCTGAGATGGTATACGGTACTAAGTTGCGATTACCGGGTGAATTCTTTGAGAATTTATCTCTGGACATTACAGTGACAAGTGAATATGCACAGCAGTTGTCAGCGCAGATGCGTACGTTGCAACCCACGCTACCTCGCCCACAAATACGAACGTCGTATGTCCCACATGACCTTACAAGCTGCAGTCATGTATTTGTGCGTATTGACGCCGTACGCACGCCGCTCCATCAGCCCTACGAAGGCCTATTCCGCGTTTTGGCTAGGAATGATAAGACCTTCGTCATTGAAAAAAATGACTCAAGGAAGATCGTCAGCATAGATAGGTTGAAAGTAGCGTACTTGGAGAAAAAACATCCGGTTTTTAATGCTACACCTACTGACGACTTTTTGGACAAGTACGGTAACATGCCGCTTCCGTCTAAATTGCTAGCGAAACCGTTTCCCCTAGCTGATTTCCCTTCACAGACGACTTCTTCTGAGACTCCAACTTCAGGAGATAGGCAACGCTTAACTCGTTCTGGTAGGTTAGTTAGATAACTCGTTCGATTTAACAATTATGTCACCAAGTTTTAAAATTTTTTCTTTTTATTACAGCACATAGCCCGCCAGCAATTATGGTTTTCCAAGCATCGCAGGCACAACCGTCGGACGTCTACACAACCCCACATTCCACAACTCGCGTTAACGCCCGCCGCAACCTACGTAATTGGATGACCCCCGCTTGTTGCCTACAACGCCAAATCTACAGGATCACCCCCAACCAGTTGGAATTCTACGTTCAAACCAAAATCATTCAATTTGTCGCAACATCGTTTCCAACCGCTACCCCCAACACGTTCAGAACGCAGTTTGTTTCGAAGATTCACCCTTCCAGATCAACTATCTTCTGTCCTACGATGCATTCACCCCAATCTTCTAAGGGGGGCATATGTAGCGGTGAAAATCGACGAAGATAATTCGAAGTCCAAAATAATAAACAATATTATTTTCTATTATCAAAAATTAACATTTAATTTTTGGCAATTAATTTTCTTCGAATATTGACAATTTTGTTTGAATGTATCAATGGTACATACCAGTGGGAACGGCTATAAAAATAACCGTTCCCACGCCATTGACGACTTCCGCTTTTTGTCATCAATCCGTTCCTTTCCAGCTTCCATTTTGGTTCTTCCCACGATCCGACCGTAATTTGGCAATATACCTTTCCCGATCACGTCTTTGCGCTCTAATTCATTACTTTAAGTAATCCGTGCAAACGTAAGGAACTGGGAAGGAGACTACGACTAGGTCCCAATAATCAACGCAACCTTCTACGACAAGCGACGCAACTTGTCACATACAAAACCGCCCTCATTATTGTAACAATAAAGGAATACAATATATTTGTCAGAAAACTTCTCTAGATCCCAATTAGTATTACTTAAGTAACTATTCAACTTACCAAAGTCAGCTTTAGGGAAGTTAGGATTTAACCCTAAGCTTTGACTAGACAAACAAGTCGCAACGGAAGGAAGATGTACTTTAAAAGATAGAAAAGAGTAGTCACTCTTTCTCAGAAGAGATAAGTGTAGAATGTGATCAATTAGGATAGGAAGATTTTAAAAATATTAAATCAAGGCATGAGGGAAGATTTCCCACTTTTTGCCTTGTGAATGAAGAGATAAGTTACTGAAAAACCTGTTTTATGCTGAAATTAAGTAATTCAGTTTTAAAAAGTCTGCAAGCTATCTAAAATGTTCCACTTTTATTAAGGAAGCATTGAAGTCCCCATAATAACCTTATACTTTTAAGAAGTAGAGGCTACATTTTGAAGCTTATTTAAAAGAGTTTTGTCGAAAGAGTCGGAGATTGATGGGGGTCCATAGTGAATAGAGAAAAGGACCCTGTCTGTTAATAAAAGCAAGAGATCCAAATGCAGAAGATCATATCCATTAGAGGGCTGTTACTAAATTGCCCTGGATTCTCCAAAATTTACCATACCAGCAAAAACTACAATTCTTAAAATTGTTTCCTTTGAAGGATGGACGGCTCCAGGGTGATCTTATTCCGATGTACCAGTTCATCAACTCCGGTATTAATTCCTTTTTCTTTACTTTAGTTTGCAACTAGTATACCAACCTGTAACTAAATCAAAATACAAACCTTTGTAATATGACCAATGTATTCACATTTAATGCATTTTTCTGCCTAAATGTAGAAGGTTAGTGCACGAGTTGAGTAGTAAAAGCTCTTCTTAGTTCTTAATTTACAAATACTAGGTGCATCAGGGAGAAAAGTGAGTAATTAATACAACTAAATAAAAATAAAATAAAGAATACTGAAAATGGAGGTAAGTTAAATGTAACTTGGAAAAGCGCATTTGTCACTGATCGATTTAAATGTTTCGAGGCTTGATTCATTGACTATATAGGAGAGAAGGTTGTTCTGAGCTAAAAACAACACTATGAGAGAAATGGTGTTGCCATAATTTAGTAAAGGCATGCAGTTTCAGCAAATGTTGCTTCAGGTGCTTGGAATTAACAAGTTCATAAGTCAAAATGAAGTAACCTCAAAGTCTCCTATCGTTCAGTAGAAACATATTAAATTTTTGTAGTCTATCAGTGTAAGATATGTATGTAAATACTCGTGAAATTTTGGTAAAACGTCTTTAAAACTTACCAGTAATTTGTATGTTGCCTTTTCATTTGACCGGCGTAACTTAGATGTAGTATTGTAAATGGAGTCTGATGAAAAGCATATCGAGTATACAAGCACAGCTAGTAACGATAGTACCTGGAATAAGATAAGATGAAAACTGGAACTTGTTGAAAATCACTCTTAAGAACTTTAACCGATTAGACTGACAAAATCTGTTAAGGCCTAAGTGGTGGGGCATTAAAATGTACTGAGTAGGTTTACCGGATATTAAATTGTTATATTTAGACCAGTTTGATGGTAGTCTGTTTTCTATTGATAATTTATAGTTATTATCGATATATTATTGTAGTAGTTTTAAATTTGTACTCCAGATTTAAGCATTATGAGCATAAAGTAAGATGTTGGATTAAACTACTGTCAATAAACTATTAAGAAATAGGATAACATAAATCGTCACACAACTTCTTAAGGAAATCCTGGAGCTGATTTCACAAAGGGAAGATAATTAAAACATTAATATAACAGCACAGTAGTAATTAGAAAAAAAGTCATTAATCCAATCAAGTAAAAGGTCCATAACATCTAAAAGCTTTAATTTTATTAATAGTAAATTGTAGAGGCTTTGTCGAGTGTTTCTGTAAAGTCAAAATGTACTGCGTCAACAGAGAGGCCTTGGTTAAGAAGTGAACTTAAACTGTTTGTGTAAATTAATTATCTTACAAGTCAAGATCTACATAGCATAAACCTATATTGTAGATAGTTTATCAAATTACTTTTAATAATAAAGTCCAGTAGACAGATTTTAATAATTCTTTCCACAATTTTTCTGGAAGCAAACAGAATGCTAAGTGGTTTATAACTGTCTGGTAAAATCTGTTTCTTGATTTGTGAATAAGCCTGCTTCCAAATATGAAAACGATCTCCACTATTAATAGTTTTTAAATGCTGGAAAACATCGGTCAATCAAATCCTCACACTCCTTAAGTACTCATATATAAATGTCGTCAGGTTCTCATAAAGGAGAAATACCTCTGCTGCACCTTTCTTAGTTCCAATTTGTGTTGCAAAATACCTTTTAAGTACATTTGACGCACGCTTGCACTCATCCGCCGAAGCGGAAACAGGGTTATACTGTTGCGCACTCAGTCCCTTATTCATGTTAGTCTCTGTAGAACCTTCCATAATTAATGCAATTTGCGGAGAACTCAAAAACGTCCAATCTTGATTTGTTTTTATTTTCCAAGTTTTTGTTAAGTGATGCCATGCTACCCACCAAAAAAAGGTTTATAAATCTGTACTGCCTAACTATTTTCAAAGGTGGATCATCTAGTAAACTAAATGACAAAATTTGTTTAATTGCTACGATGTTTGTATACCCGGCTAATTCACTCTGAAAACAAAAAACATCAATCCAAAGATTAAGGTAAAATGTCCTATTTTATGATCCATAAAGTATTTTCGTATATATTTAAAACCTGGAATATTACTTGCTCAAATATTACAAAGATTAATTTATTTAAAACAAAATATCTGAAATACATATGACAAGACATTTAGCATAATCCATATCAAAATACTGGGTACGTAAAATAAACAAACATTACATTAGAAATAACTACCGTTGATAATGACTAGACAATATATATTACAATGGTATATATTTTAAAACAATTTCCTGTAGCATTACTCCGATTTGCTCAAACAATAACGGAGAAGAAGGAAAGGTAATCAGAATTGTAATTAAACAGATGCCGTTTAGAAACATCTCACACACTATCCCTCATAAATCATAAACAATAAAAATCATTAAAAATGTTAAACAAACTACATTTTATCCAATAATATTATATTTCTCCCCTGTGATATTTCCGGGACTAAAAAGAAAGGATTTTATGAAGTTAAAAAAATGTATTACCATCATTAGCCGATCATCGGGTGCTCCTTACAATGACATTCTTTATGAAATAATCCATCGACACTTCAAGAAATGTTTTTAATTTATCAGTCGTATCTCCAACAACTCCAATCATCCACTTTATCATGATTTCAGAAAATCATTTGCATTGGGAATGACGAGAAGATCACATATACACGTTAAGTGCAGAACCAATGTGTATTTAAATTTATGCCTGCCGTATTTAGCAAGGTTACTATCCAATCCCAACAAAGTTTAAAGTGACCTTTACATTAGCGTATCCAAATCATGAGTATGTTTTTTTGTTTTCTTTGGTCTGACCATTTATTATCCTTAATCCAGGGTATTGTTTTATTAGTCATACTCACTCATGAGTCATTTGCATTTCATGTATACTATTATATTAGCACACTATTAACCATAGTACGTCTCCTAAATAATACCATACCTCTTTACGCATATCATATTGAACATAACTTTTAAATATACGTTAATTTCGAGTTTTTTTAGCCTATGTAATTTAATCTTATTTTACTTATTTATTTATTTTTAGACTGATGCTACATACTGCTAATTGCATTGTATTTTTATAATTTTACATATTTTTTGTGTGCTGAAAGCTACTTCTACTGAAGTATCTAAACCAATAACCGTAAATAATAAATTAATTAAAATAGTATCCTTACTATTAACAATTAGTGTGTATTGTTGTTAACCTCATAAACTACTAACAACTTCTACACCAGGATGCTATTATTAATAAAAATTTCAAAATCTAAAAATTTAAAATGTTTATATATAAAATAATGTACAAAAATCATTCATTTATCTAATTTATCTTTTATAAACATTTTAGTCACATGCTGAATGTTAGATTTAACAAGCTTTCTCCTTCTGATCCATTCTTGCTTAATCAATTGAAAATTATTGATAGTAAAATAAGCATCTCCATCTGTTTTCGAAGAAAAAAATCCGGAATCATCAATTTCTTTTTCTGTTTCTTCTTCTGGATTCAATTCTATTTTTTCATCTTGTTCAAAACCCAAATCAGTATCAATATTCGAAGCATTAGTCAGCCATTCTTGTTGTAAAGCAAAATCAAACTTAAAAGGTGGATTATCTACCATAATTCTAACAAATGTAAAACAAAAACATTTCAGTTGATTATATATATATATTAAAGAATTACAAAAATAACGATACAAATAAAAACAAATTTCTTTAAAAACGATAGTTTGAAAACTTATAGGCCTTCGTTATTTTCAAAAAAATTCTCAATGAAACTTATTTTCTATGAGTCTTAATATAAAATATTAAATACTTTATCATCTAATTTTTTTTAGCATTTCCCAGTCACAACTACTTAAGCATTGTAAATCATTATAATATCGATTTTTTGTTTAAATAAATACGCATCACATTTTTGTGAGTTGTAGTAACTTGTTGGTTTAAATGATATAATTTGTATGATTATAATCAGGATTCAGAATTTTTCATTAGTTGTGTAGGCCAAAATGCTTTTTAGTACTCGGTTCTCAAGTTTTCAGGAGGGAAATATAAGATGGATGGTAAGGTAAAGGGGGAATTAGTTATTAAAATTTTTTTGAAATTAATATAAAATCAAGGTAGATAGTGGAAGTTAACAATGACAGAAAACGAGCAAAAATTATAAATATACAATAATAATAATAAAACAAGTTACGTATTACAATGCAAAAACACTGCGATAATCTTTAGAAAAAAAGAAAAGGATGAATAACGCTCCAATAGACGTGTAGCGTGAAGCGCGCCTCACCTCACGAGTGAACAGATAATATTTTAAACATGTGCACAAACGCTGACCTCGGTTTGTTTTATTTTATTATAATCTTTGTAAAAAATTAGTAAAAAGTAAGTACTGTTTATTAATTGATGTCAAGTAAATCAAGATGAACCAAACAGTTTAATAAAAAGCCATCAAAACCTGACCTTAAATAATCTAAAAAGGTACGTTGTACTGCTTTAAGAGTTATACTTAAAAATACAATAAAAATAAATATATACAAAACAGGTTTATTATAAAATAAACAAAATTAAGAAATGCATATATACATCAAATAAATACCGTTTACTACGACCAAATAAGTATACCGCCAGATACTCAAAATAATTTAACAAAAAATTGTTAAATGCTATGTATAAAAATTGTACTCAATAAGAACTCTAAATAAATTTAAATTATTTGTATAAATTAACGAAGGACTTAACGGTAACGCACATACTCAAAAATACACTCTACGAAACGTTATAGTAAAAAAACGTTTAACTAGAAAATTATTAATTTTTTTAAAATAAAATAATTTTTTTTATATTTTGGTTTTATTAAATTAAGTATAAATAACTGTTTTTTAGCTTATTCTAGTTATTTATTATTACAAAACCATTTTGCTTTAAAAATCATGGAACAACAAAATAACAGTAAAAGCAAAACGATAAAACAGTTTTATAATTTTAAGAGATTTTGGGGTAACAAAATGATTTCACGTGTTCGAACATTTCAATTAGATCTTCCCGAATGGTTCTAAGCTAAGTTTTTTGTGGTTTACTAAAATGTATTTTGTTATTAACAATTATCTATTCTAATGCTGTTTTGCTAGTCTTTCAAATTGTAAACTAAAAGTTTCAGGTTTCAGGTTTCAGGTTGATACACGAGTTAAATAGGAGAAAAACTCCTTTTAGTACTCTGTTTAAAGTTATCGGATATCATGAATAACAAATATGAATAACAAAAATGAATAAATAAAAATAAAAGGATGTTAAAGGAGTTAGGTAAAATTAAGAAGAAAAAGCTTGTCGTATGCCAATTTAAATGCTTGAATGGATGGGGCTAACACAACGTGTGAGGGCAAGCTATTCCAGGCGGAAATAACCCTGTAGGAGAAGTGGTGAAGACCTATGCGGGATTGGACGCGGGGTTTAGAGAGCTTGAGAGGGTGTCCTCTCCGAGGGTCGCTGGAAATTGTGAAAAGATGCTTAAATTGATCGGACTTGATGAGTTTGAAAACTAGGATGAGGTCGCCCCGGAGTCTTCTATCTTTCAGAGGGAAGAAGCGGAGGGTTTCCAATCGCTTAGAGTAGGGGACGCTTTTAAGGGCACGCGGCAGTCTAGTAAAGCTTCTTTGGACCTTGTCCAGTTTGACTATATCGGCTCTTAGAAGAGGGAAGTCACTTGAATGCAGTATTCAAGATGCGGCCTAATATAGAGTTGATAGAGGAGTCGTGTACAGCTAACCGGTAGGATCCCCAAATTACGCCTGAAAAACTTAGTAAGACGATAACATGTTAGAATCGCTTTATTATGATGGGACGAAAAACTGAAGGAGGGGTTGAAAATAACTCCTAGATTTTTAACCGTATCAATTTTAGTGATGATCTGGGAACTCGGAAATATGAACTGATTCCCGGAGAATTTCCCCAAAACAGAAATGGTTACACTTGGAAATGTTTAGAGGGAGAGCATTATCAAGAGACCATTGATGGATGTTATTAATATCTTGTTGCAACTGCTAAGGGTTAGAACCCCAAATTTTGAGATCATCAGCATAGAGAAGGATGTCAGAATGAACAACCGAGGGCAAATCATTGATATAGATAACAAAAAGAAGTGGCCCTAGTATTGATCCCTGGGGGACACCTGAAGTAATCTGGGTAGGGGGGAGGATGCGTTTCCTAATTTGACGCTAAACTGGCGATTAGAAAGAAAGTCGTGTATCCATTTTAAGAGAAGAGGACCTATACCGAAGGCTTTGAGTTTACTAAGCAGTGCGGAATGCGGAACTTTGTCAAAGGCTTTGCAAAAGTCGAAGTAGATAACGTCGACTGATGGTGAAAGTTCCAGCCTATGGGTAATGTTCCTAGTGAACTCAAGGAGGTTGGAGAGACAGGATCTCCCCGGCATAAACCCATGCTGAGCTGGGCTGATAAGGTTATTACGTGTGATGAAATCCATTAGATGCGATTTTATTATTTTCTCTAGGATTTTGCTGGAACAAGACAGAATACTTATGGGTCTGAAGCTATCGGGCTTAAATTTGGAACCTGACTTATAAATTGGACGTATAAAAGCTAGCTTCCAAATTGCAGGGGAGACGCCGGACTGAATGGAGCGGGTAAAAATGTAGGTGAGGGGAGTAGCGAGCTCGGATGCACATTCTTTAAGGACTCTGGGGAAGAGGTTGTCAGCACCGCGAGATGTTGATTTGAGCTGGGACAAGTACTTAGATGAAGTAATGACCATAAAAGCACTTTAGGCTAAAAGTGAACTCGTTACAAAATAAAGCTTATGCAAAAAATTGACATTAAATAGTACCCACAATATCTAATCGCACCCTAAATAAAAATTAGTTAATAACAATAACAATTCTAAATAATTTTAAAATTGTTTACTGTATGGACATCACCGAGATAATGTGTTTTGCGTAGGAATTATTATTGATGCGTACAAGTAAAATTTTGTCTCTAAGTGGATAGACAGATATAACTATATTGATTTACAGGTTACAGGTTGATTCGCGAGTTGAGTAGGAGTAAAACTCCTTTTAATTCTTGGTTCTGTTTATTAAATTTATTAGAAGGTTAATAATAATAAATAAATATAAGTAAATAAATAGGATAACAGAATTTTGGCACAGATAAATGGTTCGATCAGGTGAACTTGGAAAGATTATACTTGTTATATGCCTTTTTGAAGGCTAGGTGTGAGGACGCAGAGATAACGTTGACAGGTAAATTGTTCCATAAAGTGATTGCTCTATGAGAAAAGTGATGACTTCTTAATCTGGAAAAAAACCTAGGCTTGAATAGTTTAAGGTTATGCCCTCTGAGTGAATTTTGAGCTAAAGTAAAAAAGGCGAATAAAAGCCGAAATTGAAAAGGTGATAAGTCAGGATGACATTACCCCGGAGACGCTTGTCACTTAGGGGAAATAATTTTAGGAATTTAAGCCTTTGATGGTAGGATAGGTAATTAAAACCGCGAGGCTTTTTAGTGACAACCCTCTATACCTGATCTAATCTATGTGTGTCAGATTTTAGAATTGAGGCCGTAACCTGAGCACAATACTCAAGATAAGGTCTTAAGTACAGCATTTAGGAGGATTACTCCCAAGGTTTCTTGTAAAAAACTTAATAAACCTGAAACACTTTTGAATGGTTAGAAAATGATGTTCAGTAAATTTAAGAGAAGAGTAAAAAATAACTTCTAGATCCTTAATAGGTTTGACCGATTCATTAGCTGCGAGTTAGGAGGAAGAGAGAAAACCGTGTATGACGGTTGTCCGCAAGTTATGTGCTTACATTTGGCTTTATTGAGTGGTAACTGATTCAATATTGACCAATTGAAAATATTAGAAATGTTAGTCTAAGGTAGTGCAGAGTTAATCCTCCAGATCTTAACGTCATCCGCGTAAAGCAGAATGCTAGAGTGAACAGCTGAAGGTAAGTCATTTATAAAGAGAATAAATAAAAGGGGGCCTAAGACAGATTCTTGAGGAACTCTAGAGGAGATGGGACAAGAGGAGGAGGAATTTGACCCTATCCGGACCTTAAAAGTACGATTGGAGAGAAAATCTTCAATCCAAGCAAGAATAGACCCAACTATCCCTACAATCTTAAGCTTAGAGATAAGAAGATTGTGTAGAACTTTATCAAATGCCTTAAAAAAGTCAAAATAAATGGCGTCGACAGACTGATGACTCTCTAGCAATTCTGTGATGCTGTTAGAGTAGGTAATAAAATTGGTAAGACAAAACTTTCTAGACAAGAAGCCATGTTGGACAGGATTAACAATGTTAAGTTTAACGAGATAGTCAAGTAAATGGGATTTAATAAACCATTCCACAACTTTACTTTGAGTGGAAAGGATGCTAATTGGCCAATAGCTATCAGGTTGAAACCTGTACCCTGTCTTGTGGATAGGCCTTATAAAAGTGACCTTCCATATAGAGGGCACTTGACCAGACTGGACAAAAAAGTTGAAAATATAAATCAGATGGAGAGTAAGAATATCCGCGTATTCTTTCAAAATTCTAGGATATATGCCATCTGCGCCACAAGACATGGACTTGAGGTTTATAAGACAGTTGAAAACTAAGAGACTAGAAATGGATGGAGAATGTATAGGTGGACAAGCAGTGGTTGGGAGAGATAGAGTATCAGCTGGGGTTAGAAAGACAGAATTGAAAAAATCCTTAAACAAGTTACAGCTAAAAAGTGCTGAAATCAACCTTCCTTGTTAATCTTTGAGGCGAGGAAAGGAATGAGAAACCCGCTTATTCTTGATAAATTTAAATAGGAGAGTTTTGTTAGACTTAGTTTTATTTAAAAGTTTATATAGTAGATTCCTTTTAGGGTCCCTAAACCTAGACTTCCCAGACTGCACTAGACTTATTAAAAGGTGTAAAAGGAATTTTCAATACGACTCGCGAGGTAAGGCGCGCGTCACGCTACACGTCCATTGAAGCGTTATTCATCCTTTTCTCTTTTCTTTTTTTTTGAGATTATTGCAGTGTTTTTGTATTGTAATACGTAACATGTTTTATTATTGTTTTTGCTCGTTTTCTATAATTGTTAACGTCCACTATCTACCTTGATTTGATCTTGATTTCAAATATTTTTTCTGTGATTAATCCCCCTTTACCTCATCATCCATTTCATTTTTCCTCCTGAAAATTTGAGACAATTTGAGAACCGAGTACTAAAAGGCGTTTTGGCCTACTCAACTTGTGAAAAATCCTGAATCTTGAATAATCACCTTGTTGTAAAAGGCATAGGTTTCTTCAAGATTATTAGTATATAGATTTTCCCAGTTAACATTAGTTAGGAAGGCCCAAAGCCCACTGAAATCAGTTTTTCTGAAATCAGGTATAGGTTTCAGTTTAAACTTACAAGTGTTTGAGATAGGGTCGGAAAATAGACTACAAAGGTTAATAAGAGGTGATCACTTTTCCCAAAACATGGAATCGACATCTATTGAATTATTTGAAAAAACGAGATTAAGACAAAAGGGGTTTGTACCAGATTTATATTGAGTTGAGGAGAGTACATGCTGTTTGAGGGCATGTATAGCGCAAATATCCAAAAATTTAGAATTAAAGACATTAGTAGACAGCGAGGGAGTAGCCCAATTAATGGAGGGGCAATTAAAGTCTCCCATAATGACAAACTTTTTAAACGGTAGGGAGAGGACATAATGAAGTTCCTTAATAAAATCAATGTTGGAGTGAAAATTAAGATTTGGGGGTCCGTACAGCAGAGAGAATAAAGTTTTAGAATTATAACCCTTTACTGCTAAGTGAAGAAAGTTATAATCAGCTTTGTGAGCAAAAGGAACAGTGATAGTAAAGTAAGTTAAATCGTTCCTGACATAGAATAAACAGCCTCTATGTTTGCCTTTATGTGAGTCTTGCCGCACTACACTATACCCATCCATATGAAGTTCAAGGTCAAGTACATCGTCAGATAGCCATGACTTAACAAAATGTGGGGGCAAGGGAAAAAATAAAAGCAGATAAATTTTATCTAATTTATTATGAAGGTTCAAGGCATTGGTGAAATATCGTTTAAAGCTGAAAGGGAGGTAGTAATGGGGTGATTTATCTTAACCTGTAGAGGAATAGAAAGCGGTAAATTTTTTTAATGTTTCTTGCTCACAACAACACCAGACTTGTAATATTGGAAATTGGTGTTCTCTCTAACTCCTAACAGTTGTTTCACAATCTTTTGACATGTAGCCAATTATCCATATTTTTGCAAAAGCTTTTCTTAAACTTATCTTAGGTTATAAATTTATTAACAGGATTAACATGATTTTTAGTTTAATATATATTGAATTTTATGTTCTTTCTAAAGTGAATTACATTCTACGAAACTGTTGAAAACGTTTGTTTGTTAGTATAACCACATCGTCTACCCAACATAATTGCTCTACAGTCTGTAATTGTTTTTGGAAACAATTTCCATTGTTTATCGGACTTTTCTACCCGCAATTAATTTTGAAACTTATTTTTTAACAAATCGTAGAATTGGTTTGATATATTTAAATGTTTATGTTTTGTATACAAAAATAGATGTACATTTTTCATAATTTCTAATCTGTTTAAACAAAATTGTTATTGAAACCAAAATCTGCAAATTGATATGCAAGTACATCCCAAAATAAAAATTCCTATTTTGCGTCAAAAAATATGTAATCAATCCCATTTGTTTTGTTTCCGTTCGGAGACACTAACTTTGCCTGTGTATTTCTTTGTAAACAAAAAATGGGTTACCGACACTTATTCCAGTATCCAGTTCTGTCCACAAATACTAATAACATTTTTTTAAATATAATATTTTCTTTAGTATTTTCACAAATAAAAAATTTAATTTAAAAATTACTATATATTTTATAAATAATAGACATTTAAATTATTTTTGGAATAATTTTAAATACACAAACACAATGAAAATATAAAAAAATGTTTTATTAAATAATTCATAAAAAGGTATATAGAAATTAAATAATTTATACTTTAAAATATTTTTAAAATTACAAATAAAAAAATGTAGTGCAGTTTTTATTGTGTATATTTTAAAAATAATTTGTACATATAAATCTATTTTTTGAATACATTAATTTAAAAAAAATTGTATTTTAAAGCGGCAATTATGAAGTTATGCTCCGTTTGGTAGATTACGTAGTTCTCGTGGGATATGACTTTCAAAAGTCTAGTAGATTTTATGTGCATTAATTTTAATCAATTATTTGTATTTTTTATTGATTAGGTTTTTGTTAATGAGTTATTGTTTTATTTATTTTGCAATATGTATTTTATTTCTTTTATTAAGTGTTTAATTTATTATAAAACATTATACATATAATTACATTATTTGACAAAATTAAAAAGAAAACAACTTTTATATAATAAATAGTTTTGTAATATGGTTATGCAATAGTCTCAAAAATCTATAAAAAACAATTTATAATAGTAATATAAACTCATAAACAAAGCAAAACAAAAATGAAATCACACAAAAACATGTATAATATATATATATATATATATATATATATATATATATATATATACATATATAACGTGTTTTGTTTTTATATTAAATTTTATTTAGAACCATAAATGAAGTTTGTATTTTGAGAATACAAATGATTGATTTGTTTTATTGTAGTTTGTTATTTTGTTTTAGCATATGGTGAAGGCGAGGGTCGCGTTTTTCAGCGATTTCCTACGAAACCATGGGACGATTATCCATTTGACTTTATGTTGGAAAAATTTTGTCAACCGTGTGGTTGGTATTTGTTAAGATACAAACCGGCTCCCACGTTTTTTATTTCTAGTTTGACGGATGTTCAAGGGAATCCTTATTTTGCTGCTTGTTTGACATTTTATGAATCTGTATCACAAAATCAACTTACAAATAGTTCTGGTTTTGATGAAAAGTCAGATTCTTGTTATAATCGTTCTATGGTTGGTTCATATAACCCAAGCAATGGATCTAGTTCAAATAAAGGACATTACAGTTCAACAAATTTTTTAAATGGATCTCGTCATGAAAATCGATCTACCAATTCTCATATAAGTCAAACTAGTCTTGAGAGCACTTCTAGCTCAAATATTAGTGCTATTGTTTCACAAAATCAACCGATATCTGAAGGAAAAGATTTTCATATAGTTCAACCACCAGAATCCTATTCTCCAAAATGTCTAGTTTTGTTAGCTAGACATCAACATTTCGATGTATTGAGGGTATGATGTTTTGTATATATTTGACGATATTGTTTGTAATAAAGTTAAAAAATAATATTTGGTATGTTATAATGAAACTGTTGGTGTTTAATTTTATTGTTGTTTTAAAAGTTTTATGTGTTATTATTGAATTATACATGAAGCTTTTTGAACAACTTATTTAAATCCAGTTTAGAGTTTTTATGTATTTTATTTTAGTATATATATACATATATATAAGATGTTTCTGGTAAAACATTTAAAGTATTAAAAAATTTTTTTACACTTTTTTTTATTTGTTAGAATTTTTTTTACTTCAATTAAAAAATCTCGTTTTTATTGCATTGTTTTTCAGAATAATTTAAGTTTGTTGTACACTGTTTTTGTTCATTCCTCACATCAATATTCTCTTGAACAAATGATTGCGACTATGTTAGGAGGTGTTGATGTTCCTCCGACAGGTTGGTTTTAACTAGTTTATCTATTTTGAATTAAAAAAAAAACATGTATTAATAAAATTACTTGCATAGCATTTATGTTTATAAATGTATATAGTTTTGTTATAACTAAAATAGTAAAATGTTTGGAATCATTTGGTTTTTTTAATTGACTCGCATATTATAGTGTTTTCGTTTTGATTACAAATGTAGTTTATAGATTCCTAGTTATTCGTAATTTTTATCCATGTGCCCATTCAATTTTTATTTAAACAACATTTTACTTTAGTTATTAAATAATATGATGGTTACTATTATCTTGCTTTATTTTATTATTTAAAACAAACCTTTTGATAATTGTTTAATAAATTGACAAAGGTGGACCACAAATTCAATTTACTCTTGGCGTTGGAGATCGTCAAATAATTCAACCTGCTCGGTGCAGCACAATACCTGTTACACGAAACATTGTAGCGTTATTGTTTAAGTATTTAGGTAGGTTTTATATATATAGTACTAATGTCACAGTTACAATATTTTTTAAAGTATGGAAAATGGATTTTTTGTGTTTTCTGTTTATGTGGTTTATGGAATACAATTTTTACCAACTGGGCACTTGATAAGGCCAAACTAGAGGCTAGATTTAGTGCCGTAGGTAAGAGTAGAATTTATGTCCATCCAGTTTCGAGTTTAGAACTCTACCACCCCGGCAGTTTTGTAAAGTTAATAACATTTGTACTATTAGTCTAAAGAATGTAATATAATTAATTTTAACTTTTTGTGTAAACAGATATCTCAGTCGTGTTTTATTTATTTTAAATGTTTGATTCAGTCCTTTTATTTATGTTAACCCTCCGTCCAAATGAATTACTTAATTGGGCGTCCGGTTGTTTACCTTTTGCAGTTAATTGAGATTATTGGATAGGTTTGATCCGAGATGTAATTAACATTTGAACCCAGTTTACCTCAAGTGTCGTTCATTAAGTGCACTTTGGAAAAGTTGGTTTTTTGAAGGCTTTTAATAATTTAGACTATCCTGGGCGATAATAACCGGTTGGAGATGTTTATCTCCGATGATGATGATTATGAGGATTCGTTAAGGGTTTTTGATTTTTGTTGTTTAAATGTTTTGATAAAAATTTTAGCAAGTAACGATCCAGCGAAGCCAAATATAGAGTTTGCATTTATTAGTGATATTGGGACTCCAACGTATTTGCACGGAGCTACGAGTTTCATGTTTTAAACACTTCTCATCTTAGACCAAATTGGAGTATAATTTTACATTTAAAGATTATTTTATTGGAGATTACGCGTGATTATTAAGTGTTATTTAAATTGGTATGAAACTTTTTTTAATTAGTGGTAGAAGTGGTGTAATAATATAAAAACTTGAGCAAGTGTTAAGCTTAAAGAACACAATGAAATTTTAATTTAATGATTTTTAATAATAATAATTTTTTTTTAATTGTATTTTAAAATTAATAAACTATAACTATGTAGTGTTTATTGGGATTCCGGTTGTTTTATGCGGTATTACAAAATCATATCTTCAAATTTGATTGCAATCGGTTCAAATTTCCAATTATTTAATTTTTAATATTATATTTATTACTTTGAATATTTTACGAGAAACATCTTTCATCAGTGGACATTTTAGTGAAGCCAACCGTGGACCCGCATTTTAGTGCCAGTGGTGGGATTTGAACCCATGCCCACCGAGGTCCAAATCGAGCGCTATACCGCTGTACTGTTTTTAGGTCAGGATATTATGCATTGAGAATAATTAAATATTATAACAGTTTAAACGGAATTTTTCTTTTTTTATTCATCGTTACTTTATCTGGATATTATTGTCAAACATTTTTATTAATGTTTTACGATACATAATGTAATTTTTTGAAAGATCTTTTATTTATTAGTTAGTACAGGTTTAGCAATTTCTGTATTTTGTTTATACTATTGAATTGTTTATTATGACAGTAAAATATTAAATTAATGGTTTTTTAAACAAGGCTACTTACTCGGGTATCTATTCTATGTTAGATATGTGTAGAATCAACTGTATCATTACTTTTCTGTCTATTTATTAACACATTTTTATATACTGTAAAGCTAATAAATTGGTATTGTGCCTTCTTGTTTTATACATAAATAATTGCTGTCTGAATACCTTTGAGCAAAATGATGCGCATTAAATTTAATTTTGTCATCGTATAAAACTAGAATTGCTTGCAGTAATATTATAAATGGAATTAAAATATTCCTATTTTTTAAGTTCATTGTAATAATTTTGATTAAGTCGAATTATTTAATTTCATGTATATATGTGTGTACTTGAAAAATTTTTTTTTGTTATATTTGTATTGTTCAGGCGTAATTTTATATGGATTATGTGTGTGTGGTATGTAATTAAAGAAAATGCAAATGTGATTGAACATGTTACTTGTTAGCAGTATTTTTAATTTATATTTTAGTTTAAATGATTTTGTTTAATTAAGGCATACTAATAATTATTTTTTACCAGGTATACACGATGTTTTGACGTTGTTTACGGCCATTTTGAGCGACCAAAAGGTTGTAATTTGTTCACGTAGTTTCACTCGTCTCAATGATGCTTGCTACGCTCTAACAGCTATACTCTATCCACTTAAATATGGGTAAGTCATCAAAACGTTGTTTGAATTTGCAATTCGATTGTATTTTTTGGTTTTAAATAAAGTAAGGGAATAATTGTATTCAATTGGTGTTTATTCAAAATGCTACGTTTTTTAGTAACAGCAAAAGTCATTTACTTCTGAATATTGACGTCATTTTTTATAAATATATATCTATATATAATTTTTGTTTTATTATTTGTACATTTATTTAATCGTGCCTTTTCACACATTTCCATTGGATAATTATATTTTATCTTACATACTTTATCATGCTCATGGTTACCAATTTACATGATTGATGCACATTGTTTAAATTTTTTATTGAAGTGATTTTTAATTATTTTTGTTGGCAACACTACCAAAGAAGTTTGTTACGTTTTTTAAATCTATGATTGAATGAATAATTCACTTTGCATTTGTTGGTAATGTATAAAAGCTGTTTAAAATTTTTACACATCTAATAATACAAAAAGTATGTTGAGTTTTTTACTTGTAGTTTTAGGCAAGCAATGTATCCAATGCTTAATCTAACAAATATGCTTTAAGTTTTTTCAGTATTTATTTGCTTGATCGAGGTATTAATTTGGATTGAAGCTATGTAGTAATTGGTAGGTAAATGTTTTTTTGCTAATCCTTGAATTAATAAATTGATTATTATTTTCAATAGGATCGACTATGGTTTTGTTTGTATTGTTTGCAGCAACTTCATTGAATTAAGAGTTTATTACTAATTTTTTCAGCATAAAATGTGAATTTATGCGCTTTTTTTCAATATTGCTGTTTATAATCAATAAGGATTTTGAAAATACGTATAATTTAATGATGTTATGTAGTTATTTAAGATCTGTCAGTGTGTATATATTAAATGTTTATTTTTGGGATCATAGATATACAGAGATTGACGTGTTATTGCTGTGAAAAAATAAGAGGTTTAAGTTAAGCCTTAAAAGTTTTCGAAGTTTTCTAAGGAGTACTTCATTACGCAAGTTAATTTATTTAATTCTTTTCATTTTGATTGGTGACTTTATCACTATTATTTTCCATATGTATACGACATATAAACGGTCGACTTCGATTGTTTGATAAGCATAACAAATGTAGAAGAATAATAAAGTTTCTTGGCTGGTAGACGGTATCCTTGTGACGTCGCCACTGTTTGCCAAGATTGACCAGTTCGCCTGATGTTTTGTCAGTGTTATCTCCTTTAACCGAACGGCTACATATGGTATACATGTACCGCTGTGCACTCAATCCCTGTTGTTATTAGTCTGAATGCCTATAGACACCTTATCCAGGATGCACCACGTGGAAGCTAAACAGTCAGGAATATCACTATAATTGGAAATTAAGATTTTATAAGCATTACTCAGATCTTGAGGATTATTAGTATTCCAACTAACTAATTATTTATTATTATTATTATTATTATTATTATTATTATTGAGTTTCTAAATTGAAATATCGATTTTAATTTTAATTAAAATTTGAGATATGTGAACGTATTTGTAACACCTTGTTTCAATATTTTAAGCACATATTATGATGTTTTGCATAAATTGAATTAGTGTTTGAATTTTAGATTAAAAATGGGTTTTTATGGTTTATGATGAAACTTTTAAGTTAATTTTTGCAAGAAAGATGTACATGTACTATATTTGGATGGAGAATACATTTTAAAAAAGTAATAGCACAGTTTTAACAAAATGTTTTCATTTTTATTTGCTGGATAATAACATGGTGACTTCTCCCATATTTGAAGCATTTTAAAAGACTGTTTTCTATTGTTCCATGTACCGAGGGAATTTTATATGTATTATAAACCTATAGAAATAATGAAACTTTTAATTTATTACAGAATTTTATTTATGGAATGAATGCACTTTGTACACTTTTATTATTATTATTATTGTTTATGTTGTATAACACTAATTAAAAATATTGTTATAAAATTGTTATCTATGTAATCGACATTTTATTAGTATTTATAGTACTAGGCATTTACATGGCTTAATTATATTTGAGTAATGTTTATCAAGTTTCAATTTCCAATGATGGTGATATTCCTGACTGTTCGTCCTAGACGTGGTGCTACCTGGACTAGGTGCCTCTAGGCATCTAGACTAATAACAACAGGGTCCTAGTGAATAGCGTTATAACTGGGCTTTCGCTACGGTGGGTGGGTGCGAGCATATACTCAGGATACTTAAAAGGTATCTTAAGGTATACATATACCATGTGTAGCCGTTGGGATAAGAGAGATAACCATGACAAAAAATCAAGCAGTTTCGTCAATCTTTGCGAACAGTGGCGACGTTACAAGGATGCCGTCTATCAGCCAAGAAACTTCGTTATTTTTCTCCGTTTGTTACGCTTATTAAAGCACTGAAGTCTATTGTTTGCTATGCCGTATGAATATGGAAAATAATGAAAAAATTATCACGTCATCAACCAAAATGAAATAGTGGTGACAATTGGATACATGCCATCACGAATGTGATGTAGTGAACCATTTTTTACATTTTTAGTTTATTAAAATTAACAATACTAATTTTATTATATTATATTTGATTTAGTGATGTGGTCACTTTTACATTATCTTTATAATTTTACAGCATATTATACTGTTGTCTCCGATCTTATAATAAGCGTAACAAAAGTAGAAGGATAAGAAAGTTTCTTGTTTATAGACGAAATCCTTGTGATGGCGGCAGTCTTAACAAAGATTAGCAAGATTGCTTGATTTATTTTTACGGTTTTTTTATCCTAACAGTTACATATAGAGTACTAAGATACCTATTAAATATCTTGAGTGTATGTTTTGCAATCATCCATCAAAGCGCTGTACACTTAGTCCCTGATCCATGTTAGTTTGTGTTTAAGATGCACCGTAAGGAGTAATGGAAACAGGGTTATTGTCATTAGGACTTTATAGGCGTTACTAACATCCTCAAGATTATTGGCATCCCGCATTATATATATATATATATATATATATATATATATATATTCTAACTTGAAAGCCGTTCATTTAGATGTAATATTTATTCATGACAGTATTTCGATTTTATGTTTCAAAAAGTTATAACTGGACTTTGAAATGAGTACTAATACTAACGATTATGGGAAATAATGACTTTGTTACACAAAATGGTGGTGTATAGTTATAGTTTAATTCAACAACTATTTGTTATAATTATTCAAACAGTGATACGGAAGTTTTTATCCAGTTTTTAGATCAACGCGTTTCTATTTTTATATAATATTAATAATAGTTATTATTATTATTATTATTATTCTCCGTAAGGGATCGTCATTTTACTTCGGTTTTGAGGTTTGTGTTTTGTTAATCTTGAAACTAATACTGGTTGGAGTTTATTCTTTTGGTAGAGTTACATATGTCAGACAAGTTGAATGATAAAAGCTTAATTAATCATGATCCATCCACTGTTTTAGTTTAAGGTTTTGGTTGAAAAGCATAATCGTTCTGTTTTATTTTGAGCATTTTAGCAGTATTATTCCCTCATAGTGTCGGGGTATGTCGGAAGCTTTGTAATGCCATTTTTAATGGCGTTTACCATTATTGATGGTAAATCTCATTTTGTTGTTTTAAAGTTACGATCTATATTTAATTTAAAATTAATTTATAGTGTCGGTATTTGTTTAAACAATTGTTTAAGAAAGATGTGTTATTGTTACGTTTATAACATTTGTAAATTTTTACTTAAGTGTCTAGACAATTGATGTTGAATTACATTGTCACTTATGGTCATTCTTTTTTGTTTGTATTGGATTTGTATTTTTTTAAAAATTTCGGTTGTATATGTACATGATACTTTAACTATTTAGCATAATTTAGTTTATTTGTACAGTGGGTTGGTTTACATGAGAATAGTAATTTGATTGCGATATGAGAAAACAATTTTAAACGTTTTAATTAGTTTTTTGTACTTGTGCTTGATACATATTGTTGTGTGAACGTGGCAGTCAGTTCAACATAATTTCAGTTTATCCAGGGGAACATTTCCAATTTTTACAGATTGTGGTAACTCGTCGAACAAGAGTTTATTAATTTTGCAAAATAATCTAATTTTCTTTTACAAAACTAAGGTCAATAATCGTTCAGCTTATTCTTTCCTTCTCAATATGGATTTGGGATTTGCTAAGGCGGAGATTATGGACGTGTTTTATGAATAAACATATTGTTTGCCAATTTTGAGATGTACCATGTTAATTTGTTTCAAACTCCTTTATTTATTTATTTATTTTTAAAAATAGATTTGTTTTAATTTTTTATTTAAAGGCATACTTTTGTTCCAATTTTACCCATATCACTTATCGAATTTGTCAATGCGCCCACTCCCTTTTTGTATGGTATTCATAGATCCTACATGAATCTATTACCAGATTTGGTTAGTTTTACTATTTGTCATGTATATATATATATATATATATATATATATATATATATATATATATATATATATATATATATATATGATATATATATATATATATATATATATATATATGTCGGGGTGGTCTAACGGTACATCGCTCGATTTGGACCTGGGTGGGCATGGGTTCGAATCTAACCACCGGCACTAAATGCGGGCCCACATTCGGTTTTGCTAAAATGCCCATTGCTGAAAGATGTTTTCCGTAAAACATTCAAAGTAGCAAATATATATATATATATATATATATATATATATATATATATATATATATATATATATATACGATATTTGTTTGCAAAATATGTTGTTCTTAAATTTGTGTTTATTTGTTAAATTTAGTTGGCATTATAAGTGCTGTTGTCTTGAATAGTAATTTTAAAGGAAGTTTACAGTTAACCATTCTGAAATATTTGTTAGTATTTTCTACTTAAAATAATACCCCCACCCAGGTTAATTGTTCAAGTTTCCAAACTGAAACAAACAATACCGATAAAGTACATTTAAAAAAAGTAGTTTACAAATTTTCGTGACTTTTTCATTAAGTATATTTGGAATAATGGTCGTTTTATTTTTATATTAGGACTATTTTATTAATCTTAGTTCTGTTGCGAGAATGTTTTTTCAACTATATAATTTCGTTATACTACTTATTTCTTAAAAAAATATCAATTTTGCAAATTTTTATCGGTATCTTTTACGGAATACTAAGAAATAATTAAAGTATTGATTTGAATAGTATGTGCATATGCTATTTATTGTTTGTAGTAGTAATAATTGAAGTATTTTTTATTAAATACGAATGTGTGCATTGCAATAATGTGCTTTGCATTTAATAATGATATTGCTGTATTATTTGATATATATATATATATATATATATATATAACATGTAATCATTAGGATTGAGAGCATGTATACAGAATAACATGATTACTGTTATGTGTTTCAATTAATACATTTTATTTTTGTTTGATCTTTTGTTGTTTAAATATATGTTACTGTGTATGTCTGTTTGCGTATCAAAAGTGACAATATTAAAAATGTTTGTTTGGTATTGTGAGAAAGTGAATATGTATGTAGATATTATTTGGCAAAAATCTTTACAAATATGCATTCAAGTTTATGTGTGTATTGTTGCATGAGTGTGTGTTTTGAAGCGTCTACATGCTATTTTCCTCAATTTGATTATCATGAATAGTACTTGTGAGTATCAATCCATTGTAAAAATATCGTTATTTTTTAACCAACGTTTATTGTAATATTAATTTGATTTCAATGTTTGGTAAAATAGATTATTTTTAGTTGAAAAATTAAAATTGTGGAAGCTTATTGTTTGCTTAACCGATTGTGAATAGAGCATTTTTATTTGAATATATATGAAAAATATCAATGATGATAAACATATGATTTGTAAAGAAACTTTCACGAATATTGTAGTTATTTAACTTAAACTTTTATAGTGGTCATATATATATAACTGTTTCATAATCCAAAGTTGAATAAAATTATTAACATAAAATGCGTCAACTATTGAATAAAATACAAAACATGTGTAATTGTTGAATAGTTTTTTGTATTATGCACTACAAAATACTTAATAATAAATATGGAAAAGAAGGCCAGGCGGCCAACGGAAAATTTGGACGGACATTGTAGCATGCGAACTCAGTCTTTTTATTTGTGCTAAGCCTCCTTGTCCGAATGAATTATTTAAATGGGCATCCATTTGTTTACCCTATGAAGCCAACAGTGATCATTGGAGGGCTTTAACTTGGGATGTAATTAACATTTAATGTCAGCACACATCAAGTGTCGTTCCTTAAGTAGACACTACAAAAGTTGACGTTTTTGTTTTTTATGGACTACCCTGGGTGATAATAACCGGTGATGATAATATATATAATCTCTTTTGTAACCATTTAACTCAAATGCTTTGGTATGCTTATAGTTTGATTATTAATAAACTTTTATAAAACATTCTTTTTAACCGAAAACAGATTTAGATAGATAATTCTATAAATTAGTTGTGTTTGTGAATGTTTTATTTCATTATTATACAAAAGTTTGAAGAAATATGAATATGAATATTATTAGGTGACAATTTACCTATAAGTAGCAATTATAGATATAGTCTGTGTATGTTTAAATGCAAACATTTAAATTAAAATTATGAATTTGGATAAAGTTGGAATTAACGTTTGCCAACGTGTGCAACATTGCATTCTGGCATAGAGAATTACATTGTAGTTAAAAAAGAAATTCCAAATTATTGAAATGAAATACCACTGTCAAGGTTAGACGTTTCTATAACCACTCGAAGTAAAATGTTGGCATTCAAAATGATGATTTTTTATTCAACATTTTCTTTGTCAAATATGTAGCAAGAATGGTTTAATAAACGTTTTTATAAAACATATTTCTACTTTTTTGTTGTATAATAAATAATCGCTCAATAACTAAAAATGAATGGTAAAGTCCTAGTGAAAGGGTTCTCTCACTTGTAACAATCGGTAGTAACGTAGCAGCATTTGAGGACACTGGGCAATTAGAATTGATCAGATTCACTATAAATAATAAATTTACAGGTCGAAGGTCATCCACCCGTAACTCAGTGGTTTAAGGCACTGACCTGACACCAGATAGAGTGTGGGTTCAAGTTCATGTGTGTGTGTGTAAAACTTGAAAGGTATGCGCTGCTGATGATTCCAAATAAGGATGAAACAGCGTACAGTGCTCCTGGTTGACTTGAAAACCTAGTAAATTTATTATACAAGTGAATCTGACAATACTATTATAATATTTCTAAAAAAAGAATAACTGAATACTTGAGAATTATAGTTTTTAAAACAAAATTTAAATTTTACATTTATTGACTGAAATTATTGTTGTGTCGTCCTTTCTGAATTGCTTCTGTAACTATACCAAGAAATATTCATTTTTGAACTTTTTTTAATAAACGCTTATTGTTAACAAAAAAGAATATGTAATTTTTCAGTTCGATTATTATCTTAAAAATTGTATTTAATAATTGATACCTTAACCACGTTAAAATTGCATTAAAACAAATAATTTAGCAAAATTATTATTTCTTTAAATATTTATAATTGAAAATGATTAATTAATTCTTTTGCATTTACCTTTTTACATCTTAGTTCTAATTATTATTATGATTTATTTATTTGGTTGGTGACGTAATTGCCTCTTAATTATTTCTATATTTATACGGCATATTAAACGATCGACTTTGATGACTTGATAAGCGTAGACAAACGTAGGAGAATACCGAAGTTTTTTGGCATCGCTACTGTTCACAAAGATTGACGAGGCCGTCTGATTTTTTGTTAGGATTATCTCCCTTAGCCCAAGGGTTATACATGGTATACCTTAATACTTTTTGAGTACCCTGGCTATATGCTTGCACTTATCCGCCAACACGAAAGTCCAGTTATACCACTGTGCACTCGGTTCTTGTTATTAGTCCACGATGCACCACGTGGAGGATGAACAGTTAGGAATATCACCATAATTGAAAATTGAGACTTCATAAGCTCTATTCAATTCCTCAGAATCATTGGCATCCCATAATATTATAAGGTAATAACAGTGTTAAGGACCTTAACAAAATAAATTGAAATTAATTGTTATGTAAATTGTATTTAATAGTTACGTTTGTGTATGTGTTTATTTAAATATCACGTTTTCATTAAATTTTTATCAAATTGTATGTATAGTTGAAAACAAATATTTCTAAATAAATGTAAGATTATTTTTGTACTTTTTTACAATTTATTTCATAAAACGTTGACGCATTAATTTAATTTGGTGTTATATCAATTGTTTGTGCTCTTTATTTTCTGTGTTTTTTTCATGAATAGATATGTGAATGTGATTATGTTAGAATTGTGATCCAAAATTTTTGATGTGATTTTATATTTTTAGTTTTATATTAGTTGAATAATAAGGCGTTTTTCGCTATCTTGTATGTGGATATATAGCGGGGTTTTTTCCCTTTTTCTTAAAGGAATTTTAGACTTTTCGTTTTACAAAAATTGGTCTTGTTTGAAGTTGAACTAGTTTTTAAAATTAAAAAAAATTTGCCGGAATGGCGTCCTCTTATTGTTTCCGTAGCAGTATGAATTTTTTACAGAGGCCACGTTGCTAACCTTGCGCGCTCGAACCCTCCTCCTTTATCCAGGCTTGGGACTGGCTAGATTGAATCATTTCTGATCCAAACTAGGCGGAGTTGAGCATTTGATTAATACTTGTAAATATTTTAATTTCTAATGATGGTGATGTTTCTGACTGTCACATCTATATGGCGTATCCTAGCCTAGGTGTATCTAAGTACATAGACTAACATGGTAAGGACCTAGTGCACAGTAGTTTAACTGGAATTTTGCCTTGTTGGATGGATACCTAAGACGATTCTTAAGGTATACATATACAATATGTGGTCCTTGGACTAACAACCTTGACAAAAAAATAGACGGCCTTGTCAATTTTTGCAAACAGTGGCATCGTTACAAGGATACCATTTATCAGCAAAGACATTTTGTTATTCTCCTAAGTTTTTTATGTTTATAAAGCCATCGAAGTCGATTGTTTGATAATGAAGATGATATAATTGGATGCGTTTTATACACACTTGTTAACTGTGCTATTAGGCTATTTTGTCTTAATTTTCTGCAATTAGTTTTTGATATGATTGGGGCTAGTAATGATAGTAAAGGGTTTGGGTATATTAGCTTATTCCTAATTTGTCAGATAAATGTATTAGGACTGTTAATGTTTCTGAAGATTTGAATAATGTTTATAACGTTTTAATTTTTGATGACAATGATATTTCTGGATATCTACTTTCATGTGGTCCATTCTACACTCAAACTAACATGCGTAAGATGTGGTGTACAATGGTATAAATGGGCTTCTGCGTTGATAAATGAATCTGAGTATACACATTGGGTATGGGATGTTAATGATCCTGAGGATTTGAGCAATGCTTGTAAAGTCTCAATTTTTAATGATGGTGATATTCCTGACTGTTCGTCCTCTACGTGGTGCATCCTAGACTAGATGCCCCTAGGCATCTAGATTAATAACAGCAGGGACCGAGTGCACAGTGGTATAACTGGGCTTCCGCTACGGCGGGTGGGTGCGAACATACGCCCAGGCTACTTAAAAGGTATCTAAAGGTATACGTTTACCATATATAGCCCTTGGGCTAATGAAGATAATTCTTACAAAAAAGCAGGAGGACTCGTCAATCTTTGCGAACAGTGGTGACGTCACAACGATGCCGTCTACCAGCCGAGAAATTTTGTTATTCCTTCACGTTTGTTACGCTTATCAAGCCATCGAAATCGATCGTTTATATGTCGTATAAATATGGGAAATAATGACGAGGTGACCCCACGTCACCAACCAAAAATGAATGAAGTGATATTGGGTACTTAAAAAGGTACAATATAGTATGCCGTTTGTCATATGTAGCAAAATGTTGGGTGACTTGATTAACTTTTGTCAGCAAAGGCATCCCCAGTTAGATGTCATTTATTAGCTAACACAATTCGGTACCTTTCTACATGTGTTGCGTGTATGAAGTAATGAAATACTATTGTTAGAGATTTTCTACATTTATTCATTCATTCATTTTGGTTGATAACTCTTTGTCACCTGTTCATTATTTTCCATATAAAAAATCGAGTTTGATGGCTTGACAAGCGTAACGAACGTCGAAGAATAACGAAGAGTCTTGGCTGGTAGACGGCATCCTTATGACGGTGCTACACATGGTATACGTTAACATTAAGGTACCTTTTAAGTATCCTGAGTGTAGGTTCGCACCCACTCTCTATGCACCACGGTGTATTCGGTCCCTGCTGTTATTAGTCTAGATACTTATAGTCCCCTAGTCCAGGATGCACCATGTGGTGGATTAACAGTCAGGAATATCACCATCATTGGAAATTGAAACTCTATATGCATTACTCAAATCCTCAGGATCATGCATTGTATCCATGTAAGATACATTAATTTCAATTGTTTTTTGTTTAAATTAATTTTATATGTAACTTATATCGAGCAGTACATGTTACATTTCACAATTCACATTGACATATATTGTCTAAGTTTTAAAAATTGATTTTGAAATAATAATTGAAAATAATTCTTTTTAGATGGATGTTATTACTGCAGATTTAGATGGAGGGAGTGTCTGTTGTCCTGCAAATATGGAAATACCCCAACTGCCTGATCCATATTACACCGAAGTTGTCGAAAGTTTGTTTCAGGTAAAATTTTCATTTTATTAAAAATATGCTAAAAATTGTCATTAATATTGCTAATTTCTTATCATTCATTTTGGTTGGTGGAGTGGTCACCTCTTCATTATTTCCCAACTTTATACGACATAGCAAACGATCGACTTCGATGGCTTGATAAGTGTAACAAACGTGGAAGAATAACAAAGTTTCTTGGCTGGTAGACGGCATCCTTGTGACGTCGCCACTGTTCGCAAAGATTGACGAGGCCGCCTGATTTTTTGTCAGGGTTATCTCCCTTAACCGAAGGGCTACATATGGTATACGTATACCTTTAGATACCTTTTAAGTATCCTGGGTGTATGTTCGCACCCACCCGCCGTAGCGGAAACCCAGTTATACCGCTGTATACTCGGACCCTGCTGTTATTAGTCTACATGCCTAAGGGCATTAAGTCCAGGATGCACCACGTGGAGGGCGAACAGTCAGGGATATCACCATCATTGGAAATTGAAACTTTACAAGCATTACTCAAATCTTCATGATCATTAGCATCCCAATTTCTTATCACATTTGTTTTAAAAAGATTATCTTGATTGGGTTTTGAATGACCCTCTTTTATTGCTTCCGGTGGGACTGTAGATATTGCCTATCCAGCTAGGAGTCGAGAGATTTAGCTACCTTTGCTATCCCAGTGTTTATTGTGATTAGATGAACTGAGTGTTTATCATTATTAATCTTTAGTAGTAAATTACGTTGATAGTTGTTGAATTGAATAATGATTAAAGTACTAAACTATATTGTACTTACGTTAATTGAAATTTAAAATGTTTTATTAGCAAACATTTCTTGGGTGGGATTATTTTTAAATAGTATGGTTAATAAAATAGATTAACTTGGCTTTATAACATTGATTGCATTTTTCAAAGAGATATTTAGACTAAAAATTCCCTTTTTTCTGTCTATTCTGTTAGATACTGAGTCCAGATTTGTCTACAGCTGACTACGTTTATCCACTGGAATCCACTTCGCACAAACAAGCCGATTTGTATCAATTGGACAAGCGACTGCGTGCAGTTTTTCTGCGTTTGTTCGTATCTCTTTTCCAAGGATATCGGTCGTGTTTAACCATTAGCCGAATACATCCACAACCGGTTATACATTTTAACAAGGTGAGTGTTGTGTTTTTTTTTTAATTTAGGAAAATATGGCCAACCGTTTTTTGTCTTTTGTATAACATTTTCTCCAATTCAGGACCATTAATTGGTTGTTTAATGATTAATTTACGTAGCAAACATTTTGGTTTATTGGGGGCACTGTTATAAAAGGTGGTATATTATATTAGAATCGACTAGAGTTTATTAAACTGAGAGTTATTGTGTTAATGTCAGTATACTTTGGGTGTACAATGGGTAATTGATTGCTTATTGGTGCTTATTTCTTATACATACTAATTATTTATCTGTGTAACTTAATGTTATTTGGAATACATACAACAACATAATGATTATTTTGATGGTGTATTGTTGTTAAATATTATAAGTATTAACATAAAATATATAATTTTTTCTTATATATGTATATAATAATAAAAATAATAATAAGAGTTGGTGGCAAAGCCACCTTTTTATTAGTTCTAAGTTCTCCATGCATCTCGAATAATTTTTATCCACTGTTCACGGTTTTCGGAGGCGTGCACCGATATGTTAGTCCAACGACTTTGCCATTGTTTGCATGATAAAGTTTCGGCCACAATAGGGTGAAGATCGTCCCGAACAGCATCCATCTAAGTACGTTTCGTGATCACCTTTCCTTTTCTTCCAATCGGCATTTGGACAAGCCACAAGTTACGGAACGTGACATGATTGCACCAGGATTTTAATGAAGAATGTGTCCAAACCAGCGTAATCTACGTTATCGTGATACCAAAGAGGGAAGTTCGTGAAATTGGAGGTTATATTGAATATGGCGGTTACTGATCTTTTTCGTCCAGTTCCTTGCTACGGTTCATGTATACATATTCCTGCATTTGACGTAGTCACCGAAGTCAAACTTTTCTAGTAGAAATATAGTTAACAATAGTACCCAATTTTCAGTTTATGTATCATAGTACATTGTAAATGAATTATATTATCGTTTTATCGGCCCAGTTGAAAAAGCAGGAGGGCTAGGAGATAGTACAATTAGCAATTTGGTTTTTTTACAACTATTGTTAGACTAATAACTGAACGGCAGCATTCCATGAAACTATGACGAAGAAGTGAAAGCATGATTACAAATGCAAGTTTCGATATTCAGGATTTTCAATGTCAAATATGTAACGTACACAATTATTATTATTACAAAATCCTTTTGCTTTAAAAAAATTGAGTATAAGACAACAATTATAACAACAATTGCCACCTCAGCAATAGTTGAACGGATTCGCCCGGAGAGGGAGAAAACCACTCGTCTTAATCAAACGGGTTTTCGCCCTGGTATGCGATGCATCGATCAAATTCATACGCTTCGACGCATTCTTGCATTTCGGGCAAAGTTTCAGTGTCCTACGTATGTAGCGTTCATTGACTACTCTTCAGCTTTTGACTCGCTAAACAGAAAACGACTCTGGATAGCTATGTTACGTGATGGAACTCCGCTGAAACTTGTAAATCTCCTACGTGCTTTGTACAAGAACTCAACTGCTGTAATCCGTAATTGCAACAGATCTACTACAAAGCCATTCGAAATTTGCAGTGGTGTCCGTCAAGGCTGTGTGGCTGCTCCACTTTTGTTCAACTATGCAATTGATGCTATATTTGTCAAGGTCTCTGGACTAATGGAAGGCGTGTATGTTGGTACAAAGCCCATCACCGACTTAGAATACGCCGACGATGCTATTCTGCTAGCTGAAAATGAAAATCAACTACAGAGAGCATTGGATTTCCTTGTGATCGTTTCTGGTGAATTTGGCCTGAAGATCAATCCCAAAAAATCAGTCATCATGACGTCACAGGCTCCTGATGCGAGGATCATACTGAATGATGTTGTGCTTCCCAATGTAAAGCAATTTACGTATCTGGGCTCTTCGATTACTTCTGACGGAGGTTCATCTAACGAAGTAAATCGTCGAATTTGTTTGGCTGCTGCTGCGTTTGGGAAACTTGCTAATCCATTATGGAGACGAAAAAACATCTATCCAAAGACAAAGATGAATATTTTCTCTTCACTGGTTCGCACAGTGCTTCTATACGCAGCTGAAACCTGGACTCTTACAGGGTCTGAGATCTCGAAGCTTAATAAATTTGAGGCAAGATGTCTCAGATATATTTGGCACAATACTCATTTCGCATCATCCATATCAGGAGACTGTACAAAAAGATCAGTATCCATCAAATTCGAGATGACCTCCAATTCCATGATCTTCCTTCCTTGGCATCGCGACAACGTAGATTGCGCTGGTTTGGTCACGTTCTTCGTAAAAATCCTGATGCAATCTCACGTTCAGTAACTTTGGCTTGTCCAAACGCCGATTGGAAGAAAAGGAAAGGTGGTCAGAAACGTACTTGGATGGACGCTGTTCGGGACGATCTTCACCTTATTTTGGCCGGGGCTATTTCTTGGAAACAATGGCAAAGTCGCTGGACTGACATATCCGTGCTCGCCTCCGAAAATCGTGAACAATGGAGGGGAATTATTCGTGATGCTTTAAAAACTTGGAACTAATAAAGAGGTGGCTTTGCCACCAACTTTTGTTGTTTTTTTTTGTTTGTTATAACAACAACAAAGTCTCATAATTCAAAGAGAACATGAAACAACAAAATGTTTCCACGTATTTGAACATTCTGCCAAACGTTTTGCTTGATCCTATGAAACATTCATTTCAATTATATCTTTTCGAATCGTTTTTAGCCAAGTTTTCTGTGGTCTACCCCAACCTTTCTTTTACCATTTTCGATCTTCTATTCCAAAACCGTTCTTGCTGGTCTTTCGGGCGCGGTAAACGTAGAATTTGTCCAAGTAATTTTCTTCGTCTAATTGTAATGATGTCATGGAGTAAATGAGAGTCAGTTCTTTTCATGATCTCATCATTGGAAATGTGATCGCCCCAAGTAATCTTTAACATAATTCTAAGATACTGGCAGTGAAAAATATTCACCATCTTATCAATCTTGTCCGTTTGCTTCCACGTTTTACTTCCATATATTGCTGTAGGAATGATTATTGATGCGTACAAATGAAGTTTTGTCTTCAGGTGGATGGAAGCACATGACCATATTGATTTGAGTCTATGGAAGACTGATATTGCCTTTCAAAGCCTGACTCTAACATCAATTACATGGAAACAATATTGTTGCTTTACGTTCTACAGAAATAATTATAATAATTGTTTAAATACTTCACATATATCATTAATAAATAAAAATAAATTTTTGAATGTGAAATGGTTGATAATAATCGTAGGTTGAATAAAATACAAAGTATTTAGATTTTCTCACCGAATTGGTTTTTCTATTACACTCGATAAAATGGTTTCTAGCAAATATGTTCGTTTTTTGTTACCAATTCTTTTGGGTACTTTGGTATTCTGTCCCTGGTTTGATTGATGATGTAATTTTGAGTTATCTTATTTTGTGAGAATAAGCAGGTTTAAAAAGATAATGCTATACGTTGTGTATACTTATAGGTGTATTGTTTCATTATACTGAGAAAGTACTGATATTAGTAGCTTGCTGAAACATTTTATCCTGGGTTAAATTTAAGTTTTTGAATAATTAAGGCGAATTTAGCTGGAGTTAACTTTACAATAAATGTGACAAAAGATTTTGCTTTTTACAACAATTGTGACTTTCGCACCAGTGTGTTACATTTTAGTCTAAAAAACACTGAAATAAAAATATATCGTTTAGTATAATTCGTTATATAATAGCCGTTGTATATTATATGTACAATAATCGTCTGTTTGGGCTTTTTAACCGTCCTAAATTAAGGTTTTTTCTAAACCGACACAACACACACACACACACTATCCTTTTCCAAATATTCGCAATGTTAATTTTTTGAAAATTGCGTTCTATTGACTGTAAAACAAAATGACAGAAAAATAGCAGTTGTTCAACTTAATTTTTACAGAGAAAGGATTTTCGCTTCAATTCTTTATTAGCAAGTAACATGGTTGTATATATTATATTTTACAACGTTCAAATATAGCACTTTGTCCTTTTTACACTTTAAAACGTAAAATTGTTTTAACTATTTATTATTATCATCGTTTTTCTGATTACGGAAATATTGATTTTTAACTTAATTATTTCGTTGTATCATGTTACTATTGTTTCGTTTAAGAAAAAACGCCAGTGTAACTATAACAGCAGAGTAACATTACATCTAATAAAAATGTAATAAAAAAATTATGATTCAGAAAATAATCAATCATTGTTAATACTTATTAAATTTCTTTACATTCTTGTTCTCATTAATAGTATAAGGTAATTGCTACATTATGATTATGTTTAATAAATATTAATTTCAGGGGTATTAAACAATATTTAAATAATGTGAAATTGAATCCATAAATTAATTATTATGAAATTGTGTAAATTGCGTTCATATATGGTATTCACTTTGATTGTTTGCATATTATATTTATGTCGTTTATTATCATTTTAACTCTTAATATGGGCTTTTAAACCGCATTCAGAAATAAAGATTAATTTGGACTTTTGATGGTGATATTCCAGACTGTTTCTCCTCCCCGTGGTGCATCCTGGACTAAATGCTTATATACACATAGCCTAATAATAGTAGCGACTGAATGCACAGCGGTATAACTGGGTTCCTACTATGCAGGTGGATGCAGGCATACTCCCAGGTTACTTAAAAGGTATCTTAATGTATAGGTATACTATTTATAGCCGTTGGACTAAGGGAGATAACTGTTACAAAAACTCAGGCAACCTCGTCAACCTTTGCGAACAGTGACCACGTCACAAGGATGCCGTCTACCAGCCAAAAAACGTTGTTTTTCTTCTCAATTTGATGCAAGCATACACCCAAGGTACTTGAAAGGTATGTTAAGGTATACGTATACCATATGTATCCGTTGGGCTAAGGGAGTTTACTATGACAAAAAATCAGGTGAACTGGTCAATCTTCGCAAACAAGGATGCCATCTACTAGCCAAGAAACGTTATTCCTCTACGGTTGTTACGCTTACCAAGCCATCGAAGTTTTGTATGACGTATAAATACGGAAAATAATGAAGAGGTGACCAGGTCACCGAACAAAATGAATGAATGATATGATTGAGGAATCTAGTTGGGTTGTGTTGTGTGTTTTACTTTGTATGAATCTACATACTGCTAGTACTTAACAAAAATTATCCGTGCTTGTTCCTTCATATTAATGAGCTTAATTACTTATACATTACATAATTGTTTTATTAAGTGTACTTGTGTTGATTTAGATCGGATCTTGTATGTTTTTATGAAATGGTTTTTGATAATTTTTACCTTATGACATGTTACAGATAAACATTGCTGATTGCATCTGATTACCTATATATATATATATATATATATATATATATATATATATCACAAGTGTTGTTTTATTTAAAGGAAGTTTTTGAAACATAATTCCTTTTGTTATCGTCAAGATAGCAACATACTCTTAAAATTGGTAAGCTTTTTGTTTAGGAAATTTTTTCGAATTGGATGTCTATTGATGTTATTTCGTTATATGTATGTTTATAGCTGAGTGAATGATGCCATTGATTTTGACTTACAAATATACATATGCGCAATGTAGTGGAACAGCAATGAATATTGCAACTATTTGTGTGGTACATTTAAATGCATTTTAATAGTTTAGTTAAAATATTTATATTTGAGGGGGGGGCTACAGATGTGATTGTAAAAGAAAAATGGAATGGAGTATGTTTGTATGTAGCGATTTAATTTGAAAAGTTGGTATTCATAGTGGTTAAAGCAACTATTTACACGCTTATTTTATTTATTTTTATGTTAGTGACATTTTGAAGAAAATTGAATACCATATTATTCCATTTGTATTGATTTCCTTTCTGTTTTCTTTCTGCATAAACAACACTGCGTAAAAGCCTATTGATTATTATTTTGACAAGAAAAATTGTTTAGTCCCTAACCAAATTAATGCAATTAAATAGGGATGGGGGTCTGGAATTAGTGCCGGTGGTGAGACTACCAGTTTATCTACCTGCCGATTGTAATTATATTCATTTCAATTTGGTTAATGATGTTATCAATTCGATATTTACATGGTATATAAACAATCGACTTCGATGGGTTGATAACCGTAACAAATGTAGGAAGGATAACGAAGTTTCTTGGCTGGTAGACGGCATCCTTGTGACGTCCGCAAATATTGACGTAGTCGCCTGATTTTTTGTTAGGATGATCTCTCTTAGCTCAACGGATACATACGGTATACGTATACTTTAATGTGCCTTTTTAGTAACCTGAGTGTATGCCTGCATCTACCTGCTACAGTAGGAACCCAGTTATACCGCTGTGCATTTGGCTCCTGTTATCAGTCTAGATGCTTATGAGCATTTAGTCCAGGATGCACCACATGGAGGACGAACAACGAGGAATATCACCATCATTGGCAATTGAGACTTTATAAGCATTGCTCAATTTGTCAGAATCCTTATGAATTAGATATTTTAATGGTTAATATTTTTATAATCCATTTGTAAGTGTTTTCATCGATAGTGCGAAACGTTTTACATAAATTGCTTGCCAATATTGACTGAGTACATGGTTCCATCTTATCGTAATGCATTTTTAAAATAAAACTATTTGCAATGACTAATTGATGTGAAATTTATTCAATACATAATTTTAAACTAAACTGGATGTTTTTTGGTTATGTTTCTTAGTGATACAATTTCGAGGAATGTTATCACTCGAATGACATTAAAAATTGCAATGTTTTATTGTTAATCACTTCGAGGTTGTCTAATTTTTAAAAAAATATTTGAAACTGATGTTTATGAATGCCATTTGTATTTAAAAAACAATAAAAAATATTTTTAACGAGATAATGTTCTTCAATCCTGTGTACAAATTTAGTCAGGTGACACATCGAAGAACTAACTATTCAACCTAATTGTTTTTGTTTAGATACACAGTTTTATTGATTGGTGCACATGATAGTGTTACTTGACACAAAACGTTAATCTAAATTATTTATTCTATACGCAATGTGGTTTATTGCAATATTGTTACATATTGTATGTGGAGATTGTTGGAAGAAAAAGTTGTATTGTGTTGGTTGTTTTAAATTTTTATTTCTGTGTCTATTTAGATCTGTCCAATTGTCACATGACAAACTCTTGCAATTCTGGATTTTAATTATTACTAGTGGTAGTAGTAGTAGTATTACTATCCCCATGTGCAAATTAATTAAATATGTACGACTTAATCGTAATCCATTTTTTCAAAACGTCCTTGTTGATAGCTACTTGTAACTCATTTATAGTTGGATATGCGGTTGGGTGGATCTTGTAGCAATGTAACAGAAACGAACTCAGTCGTTTTATTTATGCTAAGCCCCTCGTCCAAATGAATTACTTAATTGGGTGTCCGTTTGCAGCTGGAGCGGTTTAATTCGGAGGATGTGATTAACATTTAAAGTCAGCACACTTCTCGAGTGTCGTTCATTAAGTGCATATTGCAAAAGTTGGTGTTTTTGCAGACTTTTTTGGAATTTGGACTACCCTGAGTGATAATAACCGGTGGGGAATGTTTATGCCCGATGATGATGATGATGATAATGAATGTAACGGAAAATCTGTTAACAATAGTATTAATGCCTTTTCCAAAATTTTGATTTTTTAACTTTTCGATTGGTTATAGTTTTTTATATTTAGAAGTTTTCAGTTTTGCTGTTATTAGTGTAGATGCCTATAGATACCTAGTCCAGGATGCATTACGTATAGGAGAAACAGTTGGGATTTTTATCATTATCGGGGTTTGAGACTTCGTAAGTATTACTCAGATCCTCAGGATTATTAGCAATTCATTACTGTTTAAGCAAGTAATAACTTGTTACTATTACATTATGCTTGAATATTTAATAGAAAACATAATTCAGCAAGTGAACATTTACAAAAGCCTAACGAGGACGCTTATCTAATGCTGGTGATGGGACTCGAACCTATGGCTACCCAATTCTGTTGTTGTGGCACACATTACATTTTATTGGTTGGTGACGTGATTACCTTTTCATTATTATCCATATTTATACGGTATAGCAAACGATCGACTTCGTGAGGCTTAATAAGCGTAACGACAACGTAGAAGAATAACAACGTTTCTTGGCTGGTAGATGGCATCTTTGTTTGCAAAGATTGACCAGTTCACTTGATTTTTTGTAATCTCCTTTAGCCCAACGGCTACATATGGTATACGTATACCTTAACATACCTTTCAAGTACCTTGGGTATATGCTTGCACCCACCAGCAGTTGCGGAAACCCAGTTATGCCGCTGTGCACTTTGACCTTGTTGTTATTAGTCTAGATGCCTCTCAGCACCACGTGGAGGACGAATAATCAGGAATATCATCATTATTGGAAATTGAGACTTTATAAGCATTACTCAAATCCTCAGGATTATATATAGAAAATGAAATTTATTACTTATGGAAAGAGACATCAACATATATATCTTATTCCTCATTTTGTTTCATAAATATTATTTTTCTTTGTTGTAACTTGAATAAATTTTTATATTGCATGTACGTGCTTTCGGATATTTACTTTCTATTCTTTGATAACTAAGCCTTGTGTAGGCAGTTTATTAACTGAAGTTTCATGTGTTTTTGTATGACCTTTGTGAACCTTGAAATTTGCAAATCTGTGTGTGTGTGTGGATTGAACAGTATTGATATTTGCAATCAAGCACAGTGACTCATCACGATTTTATCATGAACAATTTTTGTTAGTTATTTAATTTTGATTGGTAGTGATAAAAAATGTAAAAGCATTTTGGTTCCTGTATGCATTGTTGGAAATTGTTTTTTAAATATAATATTTACCTTTTTCATTAATATGTGGTCGTTTTGGGGAAATATTGTAGTCAAGTAAAATATTTTCAGCTGATAATGATTGATTTTTATTGATGATTGTTATGGGCAATATTATAGGATAAACAAAATATTTAGTTTAATCGTTTGTTCAACACACGAGAATAATTAGATTAAAAAAATATTTTGTTTTGCTGTTGGTAGTCTATGTTTGGATCAGAAATGATTCAATCTAGCCAGTCCCAAGCCTGGATAAAGGAGGAGGATTTGAGAGCGCAAGGTTAGCAATCTGACCTCTGTAAAAAATGTATATTGGTAGGGAAACAATAAGAGGACGCCATTCCAGAAGCTAACGGCAAATAAGTGACTGCACGTATCTGAATGATAGGGTTGAGTGAAAGCCGAAAGGAAGCTCAATCTTCGATTTGCAGATTGTCCAATGCCAACGAGACTTTGCTATTTTTGCTTTAATTGTTAACCAGACTTTGTTGTTGTTGTTTTGCTGTAATTGTTGTCTTATTTCCCCATGCTTATTTTTAAAGCAAAAGGGTTTTGTATAATATATACAATATAATAGTCTGTGTTGAGCAAGGGTTAAGTGGTAAGAGGAGTAAGAATTTTATTATTTTAATTTTATTAGCATTAAAGATAAAAGTACAAAAAACTACTTGAATGTAAGATGAACCACCTGAAGTTGTACACATTGAAAAGTTTTATTTGTTATTCTGAAGGTAGATGATAAAACTAACCAAGGGAAAATGTTGCGAAAGAAGGAAACAATAAGAGTCAGATAACCCTTTTGTGTGAGTGTGTGATTACTTGTAAGTTGGGGATGGAAAAGTTTCAAAAAGTGTTGCCAAATTTGCACGATGACGCAATACAAATCATATAGTGCTATGTGAATATTGATTTTTCCACCTTATATACATTTTCAAGGTCAAGCAATCCCCTTTTGATAGAAGAATGCACCAATATGCCTCACACTTACTCACGGAGGATGACCAATAGGATTTTCTAAAATTCTTTTTACGTTGGTTGATTTTATTATCATTCTGAATGGATGATAGGGGGGTGTTATTTTGGATTTGGCGATTTTTGTTTTTTAAACCGGTTTCATGAAGTTCTATAATGAATAAACCATATGCATTTACTTAAGTCATTCGTACATAATTGAGGGTTGGATTGAACAGCTTTTTGTGGATATTTATTCCAATTTATTTTTGTTGGATTGGTCAATGATCTAGACAGCATCACCCGTTTCTCAACTGTCGTCTGCAAAATAATTGTGACGATGATTGTGGTGAATTTTATGGCAGTATCGTTTTTACAAAATTTGCACATTACCAGGAACATTGTACAGCTGTGTCATCCTTGTCTGGAATCATTGGTAGTGCAAACCTGTTGAGTTTTACACGAACCGGTGTTAGATGAAAAGTTTAACTACGGAGCTATGGGTGTTTGAAACTGACTCTGTAAATTTATCATTTATAGTGAAAATCCACCAAAAATGTGTTTTGTCTATGTCAACTATTTGATTGCCACCTTTGTTCTCTCTATTTTGCACAATCCAGTCCTTGTACATTCTTTTGCGTGGCATTTCCGACCAAAGCGAATTTTATACGCCACTCCTGCTCAGCATGCGCTTTTACCAATTTATCTTGGAACGCGGTCCATCTTTTCGGGTGTGCGATTTGTTTGATGACGAATACGATCGCCAAATCGATGCGACTTTGGATCAGTTGTTGGATCGAGATCAAAAATGTTTGCATCAGACAAATTATCCGTCTTTTCTAAACTTGATCAATCGGTTGTGTACGAAATTGGCCGATAATGTAAGTTATTTTGTGCGTGCGTGTGTGTGTGTATAAGAGTTAAATTTCGGTTCATGTCATACGTTTTTCAAGTGGAGTTATTTTATTTATTTTATGTTTGTCTACTTTGAATGTTTTACGAGAAACGCATCTTCCAGCAGTGGACATTTTAGCAAAGCCGAACGTGGGGGCTCGCATTTTAGTGGGCCGGTGGTGGGATTTGAACCCATGTCCACCGAGGTCCGAATTCGAGCGCTGTACCGCTAGACCACTCCGGTTAGTAAGATACCATGACATAAGTTGGTGGCAGAGCCATCTCTTCATCCATTCCAAGTTTCAATAGCTTCTCGAATTCTTGTACCAAAAAGTTGTCGGATACGAATTAAACTTGGAGGGATAAATGAAGTTTCTTACTTAGCAGACCTCTTCCTTGCGACGACGCCAGTGTTCACGGGAATTGACGAGGCGATTTTCTTAGGGGTTGACGCCGGTTGACGAATCCACAAGCCTAACTGGCCACATGTAGTAAATAGTTACCTTGAAACACCTTTGGGGTGTTTGCTTGCACCCATCCACTGAACGGAAATCCAGTGAAAACCTAGTTGTATCGCTGTGCACTCAGTCTAGATGCATGTTGGCATTTAGTCCAGGATGCACCACCATCGTTGGAAATTGAGACTTTGTAAGCATTACTCGAGTCCTCAGGATCATTAGCATCCCAGTTAGTAAGATGAATCGTATTATAGAAGAATAGCCGACTAGTTTAGAAATCGGGTTTGTACTGGTCTACATTTACGTGCATCTTGGTTCGAATTTAATTCCCAACTTGCAGCTTTATTATGAAACGTTACCTGTTTTGTGCTAATAATTTAGTTATTTTAACGATAGCCATTAATGGTACTCTGCTTCAGACTTTGTCTTGTTTTTATGTACTGAAAGCTACTTCTACTGAGGCTTCTAAGCCAATAACCATAATAATAATAATAATAGCTGTATATGTAGTCAGTCATTGGACTGTTTTTATTATCTATTTAATATATATATATATATATTCCGTTCGAGATTGATAATAATCTGATTTATTTCACACGTTCCTATTGTATTAATGTAATGGCTGATGGTTTTTTCATATTTATTTATTTTGTATCGATTTTATCTATTGTATTGATTTTTATAATTGAATTTACTGAATTGGGACATTCAATAATTTTATTTTTAATTTAATTGAAATTTTTAATTTTTGAGAATTTTACTTATTTGAAAATTTACTTTACTACTTTTTAATTTCTTATTTTTCATTCCATACTTTGTTCAATGACTTTGGTTATGGCTACTCACTATAGACTAATTTTGCAGTGAGGTTGTTGAAATACGATTTTTTATTATATAACTTTTGTTGCCAATATCTTTACTGTTTTATATGATTTTTTAAATATCATAATTTGACTATATATATATATATATATATAAGATTTTTATTTGTTTGCTACTTTGAATGTTTTACGGGAAGCATCTTTCAGCAGTGGACATTTAAGCGAAGCCTAACGTGGGTCCATATTTAATGCCGGTGGTAGGATTCGAACCCCCATGTCCACTCCGATATAAATTGAGCGATATACTGCTAGACCACCCCGGTTTTATTGTTTAAGTATTTAGGGAAAAATAAAATTTTAATTCTAGTAATTTACTTTACTTAAAAATGATTCGTTTTTTAGTATTTAAAATGAATTGTAGATTATTTTTTCTTGAATTTATTGGCTAAATATTTTAAGAGAATTATTTTTCACGATTTAGCAAATCCAAATTAAGCCTTCAATTTAGTGGTAACGGTGGAATTGTACTATTACAACACACACACAATTTTTTGTTGACTTTGTTCAATTATGATTTTTTGACAACATCATTACACCCATTTTCCATTTTGTAGGAGTTTACGGACCAGTCTGTTGTACAGGTCATTCCTAATGAAGCTGTGGATGCCCACAAGCGCATTCATCAAGATCCATTTCCAGTGCTGGACGCCAAAATGGTTGATCAGTTGATATCGTCTTATGTACAAAAGAAAGTGAAGTAAGTACTTTGAATTATTTTAGTTGCTCATTTTGAATGAACGGCTAACTTTGGGTATTTTTTTTTGGGAATAATTCTACAAGGTACAACAAAACAATTGGCGGCTTTTTTGAATAGGACCTAGAAGTGTACGGTACTTTAATAATTCTCGGCTATCCAAACCTTGAAAAGCGACGGTTGTAGGGTGTGTGTGTGTGTGAATCGTTGATTTCTCAGTCTAGAGACGAAACATTATACAATGGGCCGCATTTTACTGGAAATATGTTGTTCCATGTAGACATTGTATATTCGTCAAACTCAAGATGATGCATTTTTACTATTGGCAGTTTTAAATAATATTGTGCTACCTCGGTACATTGAGTGTGCAAACAATTGTTGTAAATGTAGGCACAACTATATCTATATATGTGTGTGTATACTGATGGTAGATTATAAAAGTTATAATTTGATATATTATATTTTCATAGTTTACTCAATGCTCCCAACCCGATGTTAGATTTTTGACTGATTTATTTAATTTTATGCTTTTTATTACTCGTTATCTATTGACGAGAAACGCGCATCTTTCAGCAGTGGACATTTTAGCGAATCCGAACGTGGGCCTGTGGTTGGATTCGATCCCATGCCAACCCACATCCAAATCGAGCGCTGTACCGCTAGACCACTCCAGCACATGGTTTGTACTAATCTATAATCAGTCCTGATTTTAACCTTATTATTGTAACAATTTGTGTAACTAATGAAATGATCTGTGCTTTTAGCAACGGGTTTTGCAACCTCGTTATGACAATTGCTTGATTATACTTTAACGATTTGTCGTCTATAAGGGAGATTTCTAAAGGACATGAGTTCCTGATTTTTGTTATTTTTTTTGTTTTCAATGTGCTTTTTTGTGAATTTTCTTCACAAAGTCTTGTTTGGTTGTTTGAACATTTTTATACAGTGGTTTTTATGTTATTTAGTTAAATATTATTTATGTCTACTATTAAATGAAACACTTAGATATTGGGTTCCAAGCATGTGAAGTTAATTTTATTGATTTTCTAATCTTTTAAGAGTACTATTTTGTAACTTGTATTTTAGAAAATAGTATAATTTATCAATATACTTTGCATTAGGAATGTTTTTATGGTTGCATTTTTCCAATTTCTAGTTTATTTAAAAAAGCGGTATTGATAAGTTTAGTAATTGTAGTCGTTTAAGAAATTTGATTTTTAGTGCAAAAAGGGTCATTTTAAGTTACGATTGTTTTGATCACAACAACGACATTGGTTTGCTTACAACAAGTTTGATGCAGAATGCTGCAAATGAATATATATGTTAGTTTGGACCAGAAATGATTCAATCTAGCCAGTCTCAAGCCTGGATAAAGGAGGAGGGTTTGAGCGCGCAAGGTTAGCAACCTGTAAAAAATTTACACTGCTACGGAAACAATCAACAGGACGCTATTTTGGTAAACAACGGCAAAGAAGTAATCGCATGTATCTGGATGACAGAGTTACACAGGGTTGAGTGAAAACCGCAAGGAAACTTAATCTTCGATTTACAGAATCTTTAATGCCAATGAGACTTTGTTGTTGTTGTTTTACTGTAATTGTTGTCTTATTGCCCCATGCTTATTTTTAAATCAAGAGGGTTTTATATAACATATATATATATATATATATATATATATATATATATACAAAACCCTTTTGCTTTAAGAATAAGCATGGGGCAATAAGATAACAATTACAGCAAAACAACGACAGCAATAAAAGTCTCGTTGGCATTAAATATTCTGAAAATCGAAGATTGCGCTTTCTTTCGGCTTTCACTCAACCTTGTCATCTGGTAACTTTGCCATCCAGAAACGTTGTTGTTTGCCGGAATGACGTCATCTTTCATTGTTTCCGCAGCAGTATAAATTTTTACAGAGGCCAGGCTGCCAACCTTGCGCTCAAAACCTCCTCCTTTATCCAGGCTTGGGACTGGCTAGATTGAATCATTTCTGATAACTTAATTTTTAGTTGGTTTTATTTAAAAGCGTTTTTTATAGAAATATTAAAAACTAAAAATATTAACAAATTAATATTTAAAATTTCACATTTTGTTTTGCATTGAATGAGAAATAATTGTTTTAAGATTTTAGAAATTGTGAGGTAGTCATAATTTAATAATAGCAATTGTATAAATTAAATATATATATATATATATATATATATATATATATATATATATTAGTTATAATAATTAATTTATCTGCTTAAAATCATTTTTAAATAATTTTAATGACTCTTTCTTTATGTTTTTTAATTACAAAATTCAACTTTTTAATGAAAGTGCAAAACTCAAATAAATAAAAAGTGTAAAAAATATTTAATTAATTATTTTCAATAAATAATTAAAAAATAGTTTGTTTTAATAAATCAAAATTAGTTAAAAACTAAAATCTAACAAAAAATACTAGTTAAACAAAACGTTTGATTTTTACTCAAAAATTATTTATCATGTTTGCTACTTTGAAAGTTTTGTCAAAAACGCCCATCTTTCAGCAGTGGACATTGTTTAGCGAAGCCGAACACATGGGCCCGCATTTTGTGGGCCAGTGATGAGGTTCTAACTCATGCGCACCGAGGTCCAAATCGAGTGCTGTACCGCTAGACCATCCCGGCACCTTAATAGTAATTATTGTTAAGCAATACCAAAATATTATTGCTTCTTTTTAAAAATCGTATAAGTTATTTGTAACAAATAAAACAATGTATTTTTTGTTTGTTTGAAGAAATTATTGTGCAACTTCAAAGAATGAAATACACTAGTTATTTGCTAATAAGGAGCACGAAAAATATGTTTTATCTTTTGAATCATAGATTGTTTATTTTAAAATAATGAAATTAAACAATTTTTAATATTACTTAATTTTAATTGTAGCTAATAATACACTGACTTAAAACGATTAATATATTACATACTAGAATAAGTTACCATGTATAAAATTTTTGTACAAACTTCAAAATTTTTACGGTTGACAAACATTTAGGCGACAAATATTATAATGGGTTTATAAAAAGTATAAAATAGCCATTATACATCAGATAATATTAATCAATTTAAGCAATGGTATTTTTATAGTAAAATATAACAATATAATTGAGGCTAAAATGCAATTTACTTATACCAGGGTAAAAAATGTTTATGTATTATAACTTGACCAAATTAATTTTATTTGTATGGTCTAGCGGTACAGCGCTCGGAATTTGGACCTCGGTGGGCATGGGTTCGAATCCCACCACCGGCACTAAAATGCGGGCCCACGTTCGGCTTCGCTAAAATGTCCACTGCTGAAAGATGCGTTTCTCGTAAAACATTCAAAGTAGCAAACATAAAATAAATAAAATTTAAATTTATTTTGTTAAGATAAAAAGCATAACAGGGATTAAAATAAAAATAATTCTATTTTTGAAAATTGCCATTTAATAGTTCTAATTTTAATGACACCTTTCAAGTTTTACACACACACACACACATGAACTTGAACCCACGTTTGACATTAGATAGGGCGTGAGTTCAAGTTTATGTGTGCGTGTGTAGAAAACGTGAAAGTGCCATGACCTGCTGATGATTCCAAATAAGGATGAAACATCTGTACGGTGCTCCTGGTTGGCTAAAAACCAAGTGAATATGACAATCATTTTTTGTCAATATGCTTTGGAAAGTACAATTTGCTTATTTGTGTTGATTTATTTCATTGATCGATTGGAATCATTTGCCAGCAGGTGGAACTTTAGCGAGATAGATGTAACTCGAAACCTCATCGCTGGCGTTTTTGTGTCCATTGTTATAATTTTCGGTTCTTTTTTGTTTGTTAGAAATATTACCTATCACAAACCCGAACCACGTTTTGTGCCTCAAGGCAAACACTTGGATCGACAAATATTTAAAGCAGAAATGTATGGAAATAAATATCGCGTAATACACGATTTTGTCGTTGATATATTCAATTTGCACATTACCGAAGCTTTGAAGGTTAGTCATTTTGATTGGTGTTGAAGTGTGTCTTTTAATTTGCGTTCGCATGGTCAAATCACATCAATGTAGGATACGTTTTTAAATTCTATTGGGATTATAATATTAACATTTGGGAATACGACTTGCAATCCTTTAATGAGAATCATTTTTCATTCATTTTGGTTGGTGATCACGTGGTCACTTTTTTATCGTTTTCCATGTTTATACGGCATAGGAAACGATCGATTTTGATGGCTTATTAAGCATAACAAACGTACAAGAATAACTAAGTTTATTGACTGGTAGACGGCATCCTTGTGACGTCGCCATTGTTCGAAACGATTGACCAATCTGCCTGATTTGTTGTCTCCCTTAGCCCAACGGCTACATTAGCATCCCTCTGTTGCATTATTGTTGAATGAAGACGGTATTATGTATAACTATGTAATTATATTATTATCTGTGTGTATTTGTCTTTATATAAAATAGTGTTGTACAATAACAATAGTAAATAAAGACCAAATAAACATTTTCGATTACTGATACTACTTGTTATCATTGAGCTAAATATTATTGTATTTATTCGGTTTCTATCTGGATTTTGTTTGGATTACTATCGGCGAATATCATCAAAATATAAATGTTTCAATATGAAAAAAAGTTGTATTGATTGTATTATTCATTGTATTCAACATTGATGTAAACATATTATCATAACACATATTAAACACACATAATTGATGAAACATTTGATTGAACGAGTTCGGATTAATTTATTTTCGTTGTCTACTGCACAGTGATTGGATATATACTAGTTGATATTAATATTACAATTATGTGCTTTGTATGTTTCAATAATTTGAATTTTACTAATGTTTATAGCTGGTTTTAACGGGAGTTCCTAGTGAGTAATTATTGAGAGATTAGACACCCTTCCGTGATTTCATAAACTATATATATATATATATATTGAGAGGGATTTGGTTTATTCTCTACTATTGTACTTATTCCTATGTTCATTGAGTGATACAGTAATTAATCTGTTTATTCAAACTTGATTACATAACAATCGATTGTTGCATTGTCGCTTTATTATTCAAACTTGTTCTTATTGATTGGATGCTAACAACTAATTATGTGCGTTGTAGTGCCTAATACATGTCAGTACTTACGGGTTTCGTCTGTCAATGTATGCCTGGACATTTACATTGGAATGAACTTGGATACGCTTGACTATTAAGGACATGTGTGGCGTGATCAGAAGTACTTTACTACGCTTGTTTGAGATATCTTGGTTAACATTATAACAATGGTAATTGAATAGGTTTCTTGCATTATTTAATTCAAAGCATTTGTTGATATTTCGGAAGGTTAATGATTTTTGAGGACTTGAGTAATGCTTATAAAGTCTCAATTTCAAATGATGATGATGATTGTTCCTCCTCCACGTGCTGCATCTTGGACTAGGTATTCATAGGCATCTAGACTAATACCAGCGGGGACTGAATGCACAACGGTATAACTGAACTTTCGCTACGGCAGGTGGATGAAAGCATGCACCCAGAATACTTTAAAATGTAGCCGTTAGGCTAAGGGAGATTACTCGGACAAAAAATCAGGCGGACTGGTCAGTCTTTGCAAACAGTGACGATGTCACAACCAAGAAACTTTGTTGTTCTCCTACACGTTTGTTGCGCTTATCAAGCCATCGAAGTCGACCGTTTGCTATACCGTTTAAATATGGAAAATAATGGAGAGATGATCACGTCATCAACCAAAATCAATTTGTTAATATTTTGGTATCAGTTCATTATTACACACCAAGGTTTTGGATTGGATGGTGGGGCTCAGTGTTAAATTTTTCTCTTTTCATACTTTGTAATTGATTGGCAATTAATTATCAGTACTGGTTTTGTTTTGTTTGGTGTTTTGTACTCCGTGTATTGAGCAATAATGTTAGGTTGTTATGATTGACCAAGGGCAAATGTGGGTCTTTGTTGAACTTTGTAAAAAACGTGCATTTTTAAAACTAAATATTTTCGTTATTGATTTTAGTTTACATTGAACGAGTTGTAAATGTAAATTTATTAAGTTTTTTTTAACGTGAGAAAATGTTTTTAAATGAAGAAGAAATGTCTCTTTTTTATTACACTAAATGTACTGAGGTGGTCCAGTGGACCTGAGTTCGAATCCCACTACTAGCACTAATTGCTGGTCCACATTTGACTTCGCTAAAATGTCCACTGCTGAAAGATGTTTCCCGTCAAAACGTTTAAAGTAGTAAACATAGATAAATAAAAAAGGATGTTGTCTGTAACTCAGTCAAAAACCGGTTGATGAATTCTTATGATTTACACAACTGATGGAAATATATATTATTTGCAATGTATTGAATATGTTTAAATTAATACAATATTTTGCTATTTATTTTTGCGTTATAATTATGGTGATATTCGTAATTATTTTGTACTTTTATGTAATGCATCTTTTACTAACATGGATCAAAGTCGAACTACACAGCGGTGTAACTGGGCTTTCATCTTGGTGCAAGTATTTAGAAACTATATAAGTATACTTTGTGACAGTTATTGAACTAAGGAAGACAATCTTTTCAAAAACAAGCAATTACGTTGATCTTTGTGAACAGTGGCGCCTTTGTAAGAGTGTTATTAATTATCTTAGAAACGTTGTTGTTTGTATTCACGATTATTATGTATTATAAGGTTTTTTCTTCATGAAGCAGTGATAAACTATTTTTAAAATACTTTGCAAATTTGGATAAATAAACAAGTGATCGTGTTACTCTTATCAAGCTGTCGAAGTCAATTATTCAATGATAAAATAACGAGGAGATGTCTGTGTTACCAACCAAATAAATGTTATTTTATTTATTTTGGTTAAAAAAAATGAGCATAAGACAACAATTACAGCAAAAAATAATAACAACAACAAAGTTTCGTAATTCAAAGAGAACATGAAACAACTCTGTCATTCAGATACGTGCGTTCACTTCTTTGTCGTTGGTTGCCGGAATGGTGTCCTCTTCTATTGTTACCGTAGCAGTATAAATTTTTTTACAGAGGCCATGTTGTTAACCTTGCGCGCTCAAACCCTCCTCCTTTATCCAGGCTTAGGAATGGCTAGATTGAATCATTTCTGGTCCGAACTAGGCAGAGTTAATAAATGTTATATTTTGCAAATTAATTTAATGTAACCTCTTTTTTACTTTTGTTCTCCAAAGCGTCGCAATACAGTTAGACAAGATTTGAAATCACCTGCAATTCGACGTCTGTTTGTAGACGAACTTCAGCACTATTTGGTTCCCGCTTCGTCGTCCAATCTCCAAAACGCCCTAAGTGATTTTGTTAGCAACGCCGATCGCAATGTCTACGACAAACGCGCTTTGCTAACTTGGGAACAATTCGAATTGATTGTCGACTTGTTTGACGAAGCTTTGCGTCACGAAGCTCAATCCGGCGATAGCGGAATTACACCGATTATTATGGATCTAAGTACCCGACTATGCACTGTAAGTGTTACTTTTTTTTATATAAAGCGTTACTGTTTTTGATTAATTGTTGGTAGTGGACGAACAAAAACCGTGACGGTGCTTATAGGCCTATAGGCACTCTAGACTAATAACAGCAGAGACCGAGTGTGCAGCGATATAACTGGGTATCACTGAACTGCCGCTCATTGAATGGGTGCTAGCATACTCCCAAGATGCTTAAAAAGTATCTTAAGGTATTTGTTTACCATATGTAGCCGGCTAGGCTAAGGGACTCCATTCTGACAGAAAATCAGGCTGCAGGTCTTTATATCCTGTATTAAGTTCAAAGAAACTACGATCACAAAAAGTATTGGAGATGGAATCAGCCCTCAGGACCGTTGGTTTTTTTTATCCAACTGGAGAAGGACCAAAGTTGCACAGGAAGGAAAACAAGAGACTACCCTTGTTGACCAATTATGATGAGTCCGACTCAAAGTCACAGAAGCGTGGAAGGTCTTCCTCTGATGTTTTTTTATTAGTTGTTGGTATCGGTCGATGTTTACGAATAGACGACTTAACACGATTACAGTCCTAAAATTATGCAAAGTATTAACTAGTCACACTGTCGATTCTATGTAATCCAAACGTAGTTGTTATGATATTGAGTTTTTTTATAACAAAGGTTACATTTATTTTGCATTTTACACTATAGAAACCGCAATATTTTTTTAGAAAAAAAACTAGGTATGAAAATTGTCTATTTTTTAAGTGTTCCATGACCTTAAATTTTACAATTGAATTTGAATTGATTAATTGAAGTTGGAATTGAGTTTTAAGTTAAGTAACCCTTTTTTTTTCTTAAAAAAAAGGAATAAGTGAACATAAAATGTGCGTTTCTGTTCATTATTATTACATGAAATGTTTATGTTATGTGGCATATTTGATTTGTTCAAAATTATTTGACGATTATCATTTTATAAGAAATTTGAATACGTGTATTTATTGTAAAATAGGTTATTTGGCAACGTTAGAAAATAACTAATGAAGTTTAATGTTTATGTGGTTATATGGTTACCTTGCTGTTTATATATATATTTATATATATATATATATATATATATATATATATATATATATATATATATATATATATATATATATTGAACGCTACATAAACTGGGTATGGAGATTTGGTAGAGTTGGCATTTACAAATGTTGCTTTTGTTTATATAAATAGTGTTTAGCTTGTTTACAAGTAATATATAATATAAGGGAGTTATTTTTAATATTTTTTTTGTATTACTGCATTTGTGTACAATTTTACTGGTAAAATTATGGATGGATATTGTGCTTTTATCTGATATAGTTCTAATGATGGTTTTAATGATAGTCAACACTATGTGGGTTTTGGGGTTGGTCTCTTTCTCCTTCTTTCAATTTTGATCTATGTCATTATTACAGATTGTGTAAAAAAGTATAATAGTTTAAACAGTGCTTATGATATATAATAGTGCCGACATAGCAGAGGTGGCTAGAGAGTATTACTTGAACCTGGGGTGTGTATAGCTTCAAATTCCACTACTGGCATTTGTTTGATTTCCTTAAATGTCCACTTGATAAAACATTCAAGTGATCCTGAGGATTTGAATAATGCTTATAAAGTTTCAATTTTCAATGATGGTGATATTCCTGACTGTTCATCCTCCACGTGGTGCATCTTGGACTAGGTGCCAACAGACATCTAATCGAATGACAGCAGGGAATGAGTGCACAGTAGTATAACTGGGTTTTCACTGGATTCCCGTTTATTGAACGGGTACTAGCATACATTCAAGATGCTTAAAAGGTGTCTCAAGGTACTTATTTACCGTATGTAGCCGGTCAGATTTGTGGATATGTCAACTGACCTCAATCCCAAAGAAGATCGCTTTATCAATTCCTGTGAACTCTGGCGTCGTAACAAGGACGCGGTCTTCTAGCCGAGAAGCTTCATTTATTCCCCGCAAGTTTAATTCGAACCCGACAACCTTTTCGTATAGGATTTCGAGAAGTTGTTGAAACTTGGAATTAATGAATAGGTGCCACCAACTTATGTTATGTTATGTATATCATTGTTTATGTATAAACCATTTTAACATATTATTATGTTACATTTTAAAATCATGCCAGATATTAGATGATGTAGAACATTTGTAGTGTGTGTCTAATACATTTTCCCACATTTTTCAGCATTTGGATAACGTTCGTTACTATGCCAACATGACTCCGCAAATTCAACGTTATGCAATTTGGGAAGATATGTCATTTTGGTGTGGCATATTTAACGAACAAATCAACAATCAATTGCGTTTGATGTATATATACTTTTCAAATAATAATAATAATAATAATAATCAAAAGTCTAATAACAAGACGACTGACAGTGGATTGCTAAAAAACAATTCCAAATATATCAATGGCGCATCGAATTATCACAATCACAATGATGCTGATCAAGCCAAACAAGAAAATGGTCATTTATTGAACGGTTCTGTTGTTTCCAAAACTCGAAGTGGCGTTACAATCATTTCAGAAATTGGCAAATCGCAAAGCAATGATGAAACTAAAGCTGTACGTTATTTTGTCGCATGAATGATTGTTGATTTTTTATTTTATTTTATGTTTGTCTACTTTGAATGTTTGCACAAGAAACGCATTTTTCAGCAGTGGACATTTAGCGAAGCCGAACGCGTGGGCCGGTGATGGGATTCGAACCCATGGGGAGGGGGATAAATGAAGTTTTTTGGCTGGAAGACTGCTTCCTTGTAACGATTTCAGTGTGCACAGGAATTGATGAGGCGATCTTCTTAGGGGTTGACGCCGGTTGACGAATCCACAAGCTTAACTGGCTGCATCTAACACCCATTCACTGGAACGGAATCCAGTGAAAGTCCAGTTATACCGCTGTGCATTTGGTCCCTGCTGTTATTAGTCTAAATGCCTGTTAACACCACGTGGCGAGGGAACAGTCACCATTATTGGAAATTGAGACTTTATAAGCATTACTCAAATCCTCTTAAAATAAAATCTTGCGTACTTTCCTACATTCATTAGTCACATGTTTTGACGTGTCAACTTAAACTTGACAACCAATAGTAGTATCGTACCCTTTTTCCATTGTAACATGCATCAGACAACTTGGGGGGCCCAATTGTAACACGCTCCTTCATTCACTGTGTACCAATAATTATTATCTTGTGGCATTTTGACAGATGTCGTATCATCATCCAACTTATACGTCGAACATGTCGGCTTTGGAAATTGCGGCCGAAGAAATACGAATTGGAAAACTTCGTCCAGACGACATTCAGTCGAATTTGATAAGTCAAGAGGAAAGTACCGTTTATGCACAAATTTTGCACTTTGTCAACCTCATTGTCAACTTTCGCGTTCCTGTTCACATTGGAGCTGCTGCAGTTCAATTCTACGGCGACGTGAATGAAGGCGCCGACGTGAATTATGGCAATGTGCCGCGATCTCTGACCAACCGACACGACATGTTGGCCGACACCGAACGCTTTGGCACCAGTCGCCATTATCCGCGTTCAAATCAAACGAAGCGCAATTCGACCATTGACATGGGGGTCAGTGGGTCTAGTCCCTACGGAACAGTCGATTCGTTGTACCTATCTTCGGCTAATGACGGGTACGTTTGCGGAAGATGCATGGTCATGTTGTATTTTAGTAATTTTTATGTTGAAATCAATTATTTAATGTGGTTGTCTGTTCCATTATTGTTTTAGTTGGTTGTGTAAATTCAGATTTTAAAAAAGTATTTGTGTAACATATAGAAGTTGAAGAGAATTTTCATTTTCATTTTGGTTGGTGACGTGGTCACCTCTTCATTATTTCCCATATTTATACGACATGTAGAACGATCGATTCCGATGGCTTGACAAGCGTAGACAAACGTGGAAGAATAACAAAGTTTCTTGGCTGGTAGACGGCATCCTTGTGACGTCGCCACTGTTCGCAAAGATTGACAAGGCCACCTGATTTTTTGTCAGGGTTATCTCCCTTAGCCCAAGGGCTACATATGGTATACGTATACCTTTAGATACCTTTTAAGTATCCTGGGTGTATGTTCGCACCCACCCGTCGTAGCGGAAGCCCAGTTATACCGCTGTGCACTCAATCCCTGCTGTTATTAGTCTGAATGCCTATAGACACCTTATCCAGGATGCACCACGTGGAAGCTAAACAGTCAGGAATATCACCATCATTGGAAATTGAGACTTTATAAGCATTATTCAAATCCTCAGGATTATTAGCATCCCTTGAAGAGAATATTTCTCATTTAACAAAACATTAGTTGATGACAGAGCTACCTCTTCTTGGGGGGGGGGTAAATGAAGTTTCTTGACTTGTAACGACGCCAGTGTTCACAGGAATTGACGAGGCGATCTTTTATAGGGTTGACGTATCCACAAGCCTAACCGGTAAATGGAAACCTTGAGATACCTTTTCAGCATCTTGGCTATATGCTAGCATCCATTCAATGGACGGGAATCCAACGAAAGCCCAGTTATAGAGCTGTGCCAGTTTAATAATGTAAAATGGCCGTTACTCAATCATCACAAATATAGAAATTTGTGTAAAGCGCCTTTGAAATTGGAAGTGGTCAATAACAGCTGATTTTAAATATTGTATTGTTTTAATTTTCATAACTCCCATGTTACTGAGCATACTAATAATAAAGTGGTTTAATTTTTAAAATTCAATTCAATTTGCAAATACGGACAGCTGCAAGTTTAGTGGTTAAGATAATCCTTTGTATAGGTTTAGGCAGTTTGATATGATTATATTTATAGGAATAGGTGTCACATTTATGTTCCAGTGGTACAGCACTCTATTCGGACCTGGGTTCGAATCCCACCACGAAAATGCGGGCCCATGTTTGGCTTCGCTAAAATGTCCACTGCTGAAAGGCATGCCTTTTCCGTGTAAAATGTGCACTGTAGCAAACATTAATAACAGACTAATCATGTTTTGCAACAATAGGCGATTGCCCAACATGAACAATTTCGATAAATTGGATTGTCTGAACTATATTAACAAATTGGAAGCTTGGCTGTGCAAATTCGTCAAAACGGTTGCCGAACAGAATCATTTAACCGAGAAACGGTATTTAGAAATTGAACAGAAGATTAATGGTAAGTCAGTGGTATCTTTTGCATGGTAAATTGAAAACTGAAGTGTGAATGTATTTTGAAACGTTTAGTCACTAGTATGATATAGTATGAAATTTAGATTTTAGTTGTTTTAAGATGTGCGTGTGTGTGAATTTATTGTAAGCTGAGATATTCGGCGTCATTCTCATTCCAGTCTACTCTAGAGAATTGTTAAGCATAAAGATTTGTTTTTTTCCACATTTTCATTCACGCATTTATATTTTTCTATAGTCGCTCATACATAGAATTGCCAAAACATTTTTACTTTTATGTATGTGTATATAAACAAATTTTATAATTGTTCAACTACATCCAACAGATTCCAGTCGGTGATGGGCTTTGTACCAACATACACGCCTTCTATTTGTCCAGGGACCTTGGCAAATATAGCATCGATTGTATAGTTGAACAAAAGCGGAGCAGCCACACAGCCTTGACGGACACCACTGTGAATTTCGAACGGCTTTGTAGTAGATCTGTTGCAATTGCGGATTACAGCAGTTGAGTTCTTGTACAGAGCACATAGGAGATTCACAAATTTCGTCGGAGTTCCGTTACGTAACAACAGGCTGTTCAGAGTCTTTTTCTGTTCAGCGAGTCGAAGGCTGAAGGGTAGTCTATGAACGCTACGTACGTAGGGCGCTGAAACTTTGTCCGCAATTCCAGGATGCGCCGGAGCGTGTGAATCTGATCAACGCATCCCAAACCAGGACGAAAACCAGTTTGGTTGGGACGTGCGGTCTTCTCCCTCTCCAGGTCAATCCTATCAGCTATCGCTGATATGTCCATTTTTGCAACTATGTAGTTGGCAGGTATTTGCGAACAGGAACATTAGTAGCACGGTGCCAGTCTTTAGAACACTGCTCAGTTGTCCAGAAATTCGTTATAATGTCATAGAGGTCTTCAGTAAGCCGCGTTCAGATGAAGATGATAACGATCACATATTTTTATATGTGACATTTTGCGAGACTGTTTATTTGTAACAAATAGTTGGTATTGAATGCCAAAGTAAGTTTAAGCATTGTAGAAGGCTGCAATTAGACGAAAAACCAAGTAGGACTGTGTTGCGTTAGACAGAAGATAGGACAATTGATTGCCACGACCGAACGGGTTGATTCATTCACTTGGCTACACAAGTGGTACTCGTTATACAATTTTGCTTTGAACACGACCCAGTAGGGATTATAATTTTGCATGTAGGTATTGATAATGAAGATGATTGTGTGACAATGAAACGTATTTTAATTTATCAATTATTATTATTATTATTATCAATATACATGTAAACAGTTAAATGAAAGTACATTTATATCGTATAAATTTACAGACATGTAATGTTAGCATATTTAATAGTATGTATGTTTTTTGAAAAATATTACAATAATATCACGTTGCTTAAATCCTTGCAGGCATTAGCTAATGTAACGGTCTATTAGGGTTAGAATTTTTGTTTTTTGTGCCGGGGTGGTCTAGCGGTAAAGCGCTCGAATTCGGACCTCGGTGGACATGGCGGTTCGAATTCTATCACCGGCTCACTAAAATGCGGGTCCACGCGTTTGGCTTTGCTCAAATGTCCACTGCTGAAGGATGCATTTCTCGTAGAAACATTCAAAGTAGCAAACATAAAATAAATCTAAATAATTGTATCAAATTATTTGAAAGTGGTGTGAAAAATACCGTTATAATTCAACATTATGTCTAAGCCGTTTACGATCAAATGTACATTTTGGTTCAATCCATATATACACATGTATTTCTCTACTACTACCATTTAGGTATTATTGAAAGCCACTTTGTCAATTTGAAAGCTATTTATCCCCAAGTCCAATCAATTCCCAAAATGAAAAAGGTTAGTTTTTTATCCATGTTTGTAAGTATGTTGGAAATTGTGTCTTTAATTTGTGCTTATGGACATGTTTCGCGTATTATATGGTATGTTTTTGTCTGAAAAATTGTTTTTTCCTATTTATCTCAATTGGCGTTGATAGAGATGAAACTTTAAATTGTGTTGTAAGGTGTGCAAAATTCACATTGTATTTGCTATTTTGCTAAGTAATGGCTACTGAAAACTTGTACATTTATCAATTTGTGTGTGTGTATTTTGCATAGAATGCGTGATATTTAAAATACATTAACGCTTTTATTGCATTATATACATCATTTGATAAGCATATTGCAAACGTTAGTTGACGATTAGATCTGATTCGTTCAATAGCCAAAGCTATGATATTTGGACTGAGTGGTTCACATTTTTAAACATCCGTCCTTCGCGTAGGATTGGATAGCTGAATAATATTAGGACCGAATATTGATACAGTTTGTTTTCATATTGCCAAATAATTCAATTTGGAGATTTTTATTTTATTCCATTTTTGCTTCTTTAAATCATTCATTCATTCATTCATTATGGCTGGTGACGTGATTACCTCTTCATAATTTTCCATATTTATGCGGCATAGCAAATGATCGACTTCGATAGCTTGATAAGCGTAACAAACGCAGAAGAAGAATAACGGTTCTTGGCTGGTAGACGGCATCCACGTGACGTTGCAAAGATTGACGAGGTCGCCTGATTTTTGTCAGGGTTATCTACCTTAGCCTAACGGCTACATATGATATACGTATACCTTCAGATACCTTTTGAGTATCCTAGGTGTATACTCGCACCTACTCGCTGTGCAGCACCTAATCCAGAATGCACCACATGGAAGAGGAACAGTCGGGAATATCACCATTGTGGGAAATTGAGACTTTGCATAAGCATTACTCAGCATCCTCAGGATCATTTGTATCTCTACTACTTTAAATGTTGTATGGGAAACATCTTTCATTAGTAGGGATGCTAATGATCCTGAGGATTTGAGTAATGCTTATAAAGTCTCAATTTCCAATTATGGTGATATTCCTGACTGTTAGTCCTCCACGTGGTGCATCCTGAACTAGGTGCCCCTATGCATCTAGACTAATAACAGCAGGGTCCGAGTGTACAGCGGTATAACTGGGCTTCTGCTACGGCGGGTGGGTGCGAACATACACCCAGGATACTTAAAAGGTATCTAAATGTATACGTATACCATATGTAGCCCTTGGGCTAAGGGAGATAACCCTGACAAAAAATCAGGCGGTCTCAGTCAATCTTTGCGAACAGTGGCGACGTCACAAGGATGCCGTCTACCAGCCAAGAAACTTTGTTATACTTCCACGTTTGTCTACGCTTGTCAAGCTATCGAAATCGATCGTTCTACATGTCGTATAAATATGGGAAATAATGAAGAGGTGACCACGTCACCAACCAAAATGAATGAATGAATCTTTCATTAGTGAATATTTGCCAGAAGAACGTTAAGTTCATTTTCACTGTTAACGTTTATTCGTTTTTGAGCGCACTATTAGCGACCTGGTCTGTGTAATAAATGTATTTCTGCACTAACGACACAGGACAACACCGTTTCCATCGAACTACGGCAGCCGAGGGTAAGCGTGATTCCGACGACGGAGTTTGACAAAATTCGATCCGAATTTCGATTTTCATAGCCAAAAGTGTTATTATATACAACCGTATAAAACAATCTTGTTGCCCCATTTTTTTCAATGCGAAAGAGTTTTGAAATTAAATGAAAATTCAATTTATACATTTATTGTTTAATATATTCATTGTCGAAAAATTGTGCTGAATAATGTGGGTTGTAAGCGTGGAAATTTGTTTAATGGTACAACTATTTTTATTGTGCCTCACCTATTTAATATGCCTTGTTTATTTTTGTACGTTTGGTTCCGTAGACTAGGCATTAATATGTTTATTCTTTTTTACTTTATGGAGTGACACCCTACTTATTATTAGGGTAAAATTGTACGTTCATTTGTTTACAATTGTTAATTCTCTACGTTATAAATGGCAATCGATAGGAGAGAGAGAAAGCATATGCCAAGTTTTGAATTATTATTAACCTTTAAATTTTGATGCTACAGCCTGAAATTGCGAATCCAGTTTTGTTTCCGGGCGAAGAAGTCATACAGATTGGCAAGTCCATTTGTCTATCCTGTCAATTATTGCCCGACGGTCGTCAAGAACGCAGCAACTACAAAGTATTCAATCCTCTGACTGATCAGTCTTGTGCCAATGAGGCAATTGACAAGTCGATTTTGTCAAGCAATCATCTGGATCCCGACGTTGAAGTTGATGCAATGCTTCGTCCTTTGCTGCCAGCTCAAGGAGCTTTGTTTGTAACAAATTACCGAATTATCTTTACCGGCGTTCCCAAAGATCCGTTTCGTAAGTTTTTTTTGCAGTGCTTTTCAACCGATCCGTTGTTCAAAAAAAAACAATCCAACTTTGTTTTGTTTGCTGTTGAGAAAAACCACATTTAGGGTTTTACCCCCATAAGGAAATGGAAAGAAAAATTAGGGAAGTATTCAATCGAAATTAATTTTTATTTCCTGTTGACTTTTTTTAAGGAAAACAAACTTCAATTAAATTTTTAAATATTTTTTATTTATAAGCGAATATTTATTTTTGAATATTGAAACAATGGAAAAGTTATAGTTTTAGTTCAACGCCTATATAAACGTAATAACTAAATATAATTTGTATATTTTCTATAAAAATTTATTTACGTTCTTTTTTTTTTTGAAAAATATTGTTAAATATTCTAAATTGATGTCCATTAATTATAACATTGAAGTTATAATTACTTCAAAACTCAACAGTGTGTAATAGGTAATTAATTATATTTTAATGTGTCTTTTTTAATTATTAGTTTTCATGTTACCTTTTAGTAACAATGACATTTTGAAAACAAGCTTTTCAACTAAATTGTTCATTATTTTCTTATGGGTTATAACTCGATATTCTCATATGAATAATCAAATAATAATTTTTATTATGTTTATAATAAATGGTTGTATACTTTAAAGAGTAAAAAAGGACAGAATATTGAGAATTTCTGTTCAAAATGCAAAACAATTTTTTGTATATTATAAAAATTATTGTGAAAAAAATAAAACGAAATAGTTTTACTCAAATTGTACAATATAATTCACCAATTACTTTCAAAGTTTAACTGTTTTCTATTATTGAACGGAAAAAAGTAGGATTGTTTTATGCAAATTAAATTAAAGCATTGTTGGGTTTTTGGAATTTGGTTTAATGACATTTTCATTTCATTTTGGTTGTTGATGTGATTACCTCTCCATTATTTTCCATATTTATATTCGATGACTTGATAAGCTTAATAAATGTATAAGAATAACGGCGTTTCTTGACAGGTAAACGGCACCCTTATGACGTTGCCACTGTTTGCAAAGATTGACGAGATCGTTTGCTTTTTGTCAGGGTTATCTCCCTTTAGCCCAACGGTTACATATGGTATACGTATACCTAAAAATGTCTGGGTGTGTGCTTGCACCGATTAGCTAAAGTGGATATCTAGAGTTATACCGCTGTACACTCTGTCCCCGCTGTTATTAGTTTACATGTCTATGGCCACCTAGTTCAGGATGCACCACGAGGAGGATGAACAGTCAAGAATATCATCATCAATCGAAATTCAGATTTTAAAAGCATTACTCAAATCCTCAGGATCAATAGCATCCCATTGTGTTGAATATTGAACATTTGTTAAAATAAATCTTTCATATTTTTCTGCATTCGCATGTTTTGATTATTAGCGTCCCAATATTTTAGTGATACAAAAATAGTTTACCTGTAAAGAGCCAACATTGTAAAAACTTTACTTTGAGTAGTTAAAGTAAGATCTATATTTAACAAACATTGTGTTGGTTTGATTACAAGTATAAAATATCCATCGTACAGCGAATTGTATCAATTGCTTTAAGCTGCAGTATTTTTATTTCAAGTATATATAATAATATAATATTATACAAAACCCTTTTGCTTTAAAAATAAGTAAGACAATAATTACAGTAAAAAACAACAACAAAGTCTCGTCGGCATTGAAGATTCTGTAAATCGAAGATTGAGCTTCCTTTCGGCTTTCACTCAACCCTGTCATATGTGTAACGTTCGATCACTTCTTTGACGTTGTTTCAGTAGCAGTATAAATTTTTACAGAGGCTAAACTTGCGCGTTCAAGCCCTCCTCCTTTATCCAGGCTAGGGACTGGCTAGATTGAATCATTTCTGGTCCAAACTAGGTGGAGTTTTTATTTCAAGTACGAGAATATTTTTTAAACTTAAATCCAAAACACTGATATGAGAGTTATAAATTGATTGATTGTTACTGCTTTGGATGTTTTCCGGTAAACATGCCTTTCAACAGGGTGCATGCATGTCAGCGAAGCCAAACGGGCGCCCACATTTTGGTGCCCATTTAGGTTAAAGTTGAGCGTTTGACCGCTACAGGCTGTCTTAAAATTTAACATTCCATGCCGGGATGGTCTAGTGGTACAGCGCTCGATTTGGATCTCGGTGGGCTTGTGGGTTCGAATCCCGCCATTGACCCTAAAATACAGGCCCACGTTTGGTTTCGCTAGAATGTCCACTGCTGAAAGGCATGCGCTTCTCGTAAAACATTCAAAGTATTAAATAGTATTAGCATTAATGATATCTTAAGTGCAATGATAGACGTTCATAAGCATACCTATATTCAAGACTTATCTGTTTAAACATGAACATACGAAACCACATAATCCAAGTGATTACAATGAGGTGATCACATCTTTTGTTTAGTTTTTTGTCGTGTGGTACAAGAAACGATGGGGTAATTTTAAATATTCAAAAACGCTTGTTTAATATTACAACTGTTTCCGTTAGATAATTACGTTTCTTGGATATGCTTTCTCTAGTGGTTGTACATTATTCAATTTGTAAATTGTACTTTGTACAATTGTTTTTTCGTGTGAGATGCATTGACATACGATCAGTGTTTGTAAATTGAGATTATAATGGTCAAATTCTACGCATTAGAATTATGATCAAGGTTAAAGTATTTGACATTATTTAAATAATAAGTAGATTATGTGTTTTTTGTAGTTGTACTTTTGATGTGTATGATGTTGCACGTGACATTTGAACAGTATATCGATTTTTATATGATTTTTTTATTAAGTCCGACGGTATAACATGAATTGCAAGTTGTTTGGTTAGTGATGACTAGTGTCAAACAATGTTTTATATTTGTATGTTTAATTTTCGACAGGTTTTAATATTTATTTCCTTTTAACGTAAATTTGTTATTTTCTGAATGATATGATTATTGACAGGAGTTATTTTGAAAAGGATCATTGTAAACTTGATTATTAGGTTGTTTAAAATTTCAGCAAGATAGCTTTGCTATCTAGTAGTAATACTTTAAGATTCAATTGTTCAAGCTGGGACGGTAATGATCCAAAGGATTTGAGTAATTTTATGAAGTCTCCATTTTCGATGAGGGTGATATTCGTGACTGTTAGTCCTCCACGAGGTGCATCCTGGACTAGGTGCTGATAGGCATCTAGACTAATAAGAGCAGGCATCGAGTATGCAGCGGTATAACTGGGTTTCCACTTTAACGGATGGATGCAAGCATACACCCAGGATACTTAAAAGGTATCTTAAGGCATATGTAGCCGTTGGGCTAAGGAGGATAACCCTGACAAAATCAGGTGACCTCGTCAATCTTTGCGAACAGTGGCGACGTCACAAGGATGTCATTTACCAGCTAAGAAACTTCGTTATTTTTCTACGCTTATCAAGCCATTGAAGTCGATCATTTGTATACGTTATAAATGTGGAAAATAATGAAGAGGTGGCCACATCATCAGTCAAAATGAATGAATGTTCCAGTTAATGGCGATTAGGAACGTTTAGTGTTGACCATCTGTCCAGAATAGTCAAATCTAGCAAAAGTACAAATTCATCATTTATAATAAGTTTGAATGTTATTCTTGTAGCATATTAAGCAAACTAATTGACATTCGTCCTCTGTTTAACAAATCGCAGTACGACAATAATAAATTTACTGTATTGCACTAATTAGGATGCTAATGATCCTGAGGATTTGAGTAATGCTTATAAAGTCTCAATTTCCAATTATGGTGATATTCCTGACTGTTAGTCCTCAACGTGGTGCATCCTGGACTAGGTGCCCCTAGGCATCTAGACTAATAACAGCAGGGTCCGAGTGCACAGCGGTATAACTGGGTTTCCGCTACGGCGGGTGGGTGCGAACATACACCCAGGATACTTAAAAGGTATCTAAAGGTATATGTATATCATATGTAGCCCTTGCGCTAAGGGAGATAACCCTGACAAAAAATCAAGCGGCCTCGTCAATCTTTGCGAACAGTGGCGACGTCACAAGGATGCCGTCTACCAGCCAAGAAACTTTGTTATTCTTCCACGTTTGTCTACGCTTGTCAAGCCATCAAAATCGATCGTTCTACATGTCGTATAAATATGGGAAATAATGAAGAGGTGACCACGTCACCAACCAAAATGAATGACTAATTAGTTGACATCTAACGCCTGCGTACTCTTGTCTACTATTTTTTTTTGAATTCATGTGTTTACAATTTTATCAATGCGTCTTATATTTCAGAATCCAACAAAGTGATCAGTCGCAGTTTTCCCATCGCCTCGTTGATCCATATAAAAAAGTTGGGCACTTTTCAAATTCCACTGGCCTATGCCAACAACACGTTGTCAATGCGGTCCAATCATGGCGATTCGTCCAAATATCGATTGCGCATCAAGTCGAGCACTTTTTTCCCCAACAAACATGTTAGTTCAGCTTCGTCGGGCACAGTCAAACATCGCAGCAATCGATTTTTGCATTCGAACGCTGCATCTGCCAAATCGGCCGTGTACAAAATCGAAAATGTCGATATCATCGTCTTGCGCGCTTTGACGTTCCAAATGCTTACGTTGGGCTTCGACACGGCCGAAGTACCGACAGAAACGCGTGACGAATTGAAAAAAGTGTTGGAAAAGTTGCGCTATTTGTCCAAATTGGCCATGGGCTTCAACGTAACTCCGACCGGCCTGACGTGTATCAGTTCGGCGTCTCAGCTCGACTTCGTTTCGAACGCGACGTCCGATCGGTCCAAAACAAGCGGCGTGCGAATGAGCGACGTAAAGCACAGGACTACGATCAGTGCCAAGATGGGTCATTTGAAAGTAGACTCCTCGTTGTTGTCCGAATCTGACATGGTTAGAAATTCCAAGTTGACGATCAGCAGGTAATTATTTCGGGGTGGGGGGAATGATAGGCTCGAAATCAATGTTTCACAAGTAGGTTGATTTGGGCAGGGTTATCGTTCCTCCTAATTGCCCGAGAACAGAAAAGTGTGGGAAAAACTGATTTTTGTAATTCATTCATTTTAGTTGGTAATGTGGTCATCTCTTCACTATTTTCCATATTTATTCGACATATAACAGGTTGACTTCGATGGCTTGATAACCGGAATGTCGCCACTCTTCTCAAAGATTGACGAGGCTGTCTGATTTTTTGTCAGTGTTATCCTGGGTGTATGTTTGCACCCACCCGCCGTAGCGGAAGCCCAGTTATACCGCTGTGCACTCAGTCCCTTCTGTTATTTGTCTAGATGCCTAGGGGCACCTAGTCCAGGATGCACCACGTGGAGGACGAACAGTCAGGTATATCACCATTATTGGAAATTGAAGCTTTATAAGCATCACTCAACATCCTCAGGATTATTAGCATCCCCTAGGAACAACTCGAAGGGGGACGATTTGTTGACATAGTTTGGTGATTTATTTATGGATATAGTTTACGACCTCTAATTCATCTTTTACCTTAATTAAAACTAAATATCTGTTTCGGGATGGCTTTTTTAACACATATTAAAAATTAAAAATTGTGCATGATTTGAAATTGTTTGTATTTGTTTATTTGTTGTAAATATTTAGACAGTGAACAAGTTATATGTTTAAGTTAACATATTGTTACGTATACCTTATTATTAATTTCTGCTTAATTGAAAAAAATATTGTTAATAGGTGGAGTTTGTATTTGTTAAACACAACATTAACATTATGATGACTGTATATTATTAATGATAAGAATTGAAACAAGACAAATTTGATCAATTGCAAATAGCCATGAGTTCTAACATGATTGAACCCTAAACCGTTTTTATTATCAAATGGCAACACAAGAGTTATCTTTTATGAAAATTAAATTGAATCATTGATTTCGGTGTTTTGTTATATGGTAAACAAGTCGATGATTTAAAATATTTACACCTTAGATACCAAAACATGCGACAGTCAAATTTTAATATGTTTTATTTTGGGATGCTAATGATCCTGAGGATGCTGAGTAATGCTTATAAAGTTTCAATATCCAGTAATGGTGATATTCCTGACTGTTTGTCCTCCACATGGTGCATCCTAGACTAGGTGCTCCTAGGCATGCAGATTAATAACAGCTGGGACCCGGTACACAGCGGTATAATTGGACTTTCACTGGATTCCCATTCAGTGAATGGGTACTAGTATACACCCAAGATGCTTAAAAGGTATCTATTTACCATATGTTGCTCGTTAAACTTGTGAATTCGTTAACCGGTGTCAACTTTGAAGAAGGTCGACCCGTCAATTCGTATGAGCACTGGTGTCGTCTTTTAGCCAAGTTTAGTTTGAATCGGACATCCTTTTTGGTATAGCAATTCGAGACTCTATTCAAATCTGGAATTAATGAAGAGGTGGCTCTGCCATCCAACTTATGTGATGTTGCATTTTATTTTGAGCGGGATAGAAAGAAACATTTATTTGAGAATTGCAGTTTATGATAAACGCGATCACTTGTATACATTGCTTACAATGCGTATTGTAGTGATAACTGTTTTTTTCCAAGTTTCCATTTAATAGTACTGACATTTTTATAGTCTAAATGTTTTACCGGAAACATGTGTAGCCAAATAGGGGTCTCTTTATCTAGTTCTTATGATGGGGGACTTGAATCGGTTTTTGAATTTAGCTCTCATTAACTTGTCCAAATGAAGTAATTATCTATCTAAATGTACATTTTGTTGACAATCTAACAATTATCATAGCGAGCCAACTAAGCCAGTTAGTTACGTAAGAACTAATCACATTTTGTAGAAAAATTACATGTACTTTTTCAAGTATTTAATGTAATATTTTACATACATGATTTTAGTCAGCCTTTTAATTATAAACCAGTTGACATTGAATCTAAAAAAATTTTAATTTCTAGTAATATAAATAGTTCAATGAGATTGAAAATGTATTGTCTTAACAACATAGTTTTGTGCATTGTATAATAAAACTGAGTGATGTTTTTGAACCATATATGGTTGGAAGAAATGTTTGAGTTGTATAATTATGTTGTTGTTGTTGGTTTTTTTAACATTTTATTTGATTTAGAACATGTAAAATCAATTAGGTGACTTTTTGAAACTCTATATAGAGGGATATACTTATCACATGTACGTGTATTTAGATAGACGTCAAATGTTTTATGCCATACATATGTTTTCTTTTGAATTTTGTCAACTAACTAATAGTTTTGTGTTTATTTGTTTTACCAGAAGGTCGAATGAAGGTTTGCCCAAGTTGAACGATATGCGCAAACAGCCAAATTCAAACAGTATGCGGAATAACAATGTCAAAAGTAAACACATTTGTCATAAAATACTTAATTTTGACCCATTCATTTCATTTCCGTTGGCTTGATAAACGTAGCAGGTACAGAAGACGAACGACGTTTGTTGACTGGCGCCAGTGTTTTCAAAGATTGACAAGGTCGCCTGATTTTCTTGTCAGGGTTGTCTCCCTTAGCCGCCGAGGGCTACACATGGTATACGTATAGCTTAAGATACCTTTTAAGTATCCTGGAAGTAGGCTTGCACTTATCCGCTAAAGCGGGAACCCAGCTGTACCGCTAAAGCGGGAACCCAGCTATACCGCTGTGCACTCGGTCCCTGGTGTTACTAATTCATTCAAGGATGCACCACATGGAGGAGAAACAGTTAGCAATATCACCATCATTGGAAATTGGGACTCAAATTCCCAAAATCACTAGCTTCCCCAATTATTAGTAATTTTCACGTATATCAGCAGGACTTTGAAAATGGAATTATTTCAGTTAGACATATTTATCTGCTGGGATTTACTTACATCTTTATTGACTGGGATGTTAATGATCCTGAGGATGCTGAGCAATGCTTATAAAGTCTTAATTTCCAGTGAGGGTAACATTCCTGACTGTCACCTCTATGGTCTATCCAAGTACATAGACTAACAGCAGAGACCGAGTGCACAACGGTATAACTGGGCTTCCGCTACGGCGGGTGGATGCGAACATACACCCAGGATACTTAATAGGGATCTAAAGGTATACGTATACCGTATGTAGCCCTTGGGCTAAAGGCGATAATTCCTTACAAAAAATCAAGCGGCCTTGTCAATTTTTGCGAACAGTGGCGACGTCACAAGGATGCCGTCTACTAGCCAAGAAACTTTGTTATTCTTCGACACGTTTGTTTACGCTTGTCAAGCCATCGAAATCGATCGTTCTACATGTCGTATAAATATGGGAAATAATGAAGAGGTGATCTACGTGATCACCAACCAAAATGATGTTTATTTGACTGCAAGGCAACATTCAATAGGTGGAATTCAATTACAAAATAGTTTTTCTTGTATTTAATCGCATGTCTTGACTACTCTCAAAGCGGTTTAGAAATGACTAAGCTACTGGGTTTTGTATATCATTTATACAGACCCTTCAATATTGTTGCTGAACGTTTTGATGACGTATTGTCCATGTTTGAATCACTGATTTCTTGCATTAGAAGCCCGATGCACTTACTACCATCGATCCACATGTACTGTAACGTAATGTCATTATGACATTACTGGAGCCAAGTGAACGCATTACTCGATTGATTGAAAATTTGGGGATTTAAATAAGAAATTTAATTCTTGAAATTTTTAGCTAGAGTTTTTTATTATGTATTTTGGTCAATGCATCTGTTTTGTAATTTTATATATTTATTTCACGATATATAATTTGTTCTGCATCGTGTTTATGTAAAAGTTTATTAATTTTTTAAATTCGTGTTTTACATGTGTTTTGTTGATTTATATATATACTTATTTATGACTGCCAAATGATTTTTATTTTTATTACCTGTTTTTTTGTAATTTATGTGTAAAATAGATCAAAGTATTTATAATACATTTGTAACATACATGGGGTTGAATAAAGCCTATAGCGGTATGTGTAAATTTAAATAATCGCTATCGAATCTTGTACTTAAAAATATAAGTTAGGTTATTGGCTTACAGTAACACCAGTTTGCATTTATTATCTCAATCATGGTACAAATTTATAATTTAATTGTCTATCTGAGTTGATGATTTTATCAGAAGGCATGTGTATGTTTTTATTGCCCCAAAAATAAAACGAAATTGCTTTTTACTGTAAAAATTGGACTAAACAATTGCTTTTTTACAATTAGGCTACCATTTAAAGATGACATTATGAACCTCTCAAAATCTGTATTAAAACAGCCATAAAAAGGACCTTTCCATCGATTCAACTAACAATGCTGTTCACCACTAAAGGTCTCCCTTTGCTCAATATTAAAACGGCTAAAGACACATTTTCCGCCTCACATTGCATTTACCAGTTCACTTGCAGTTGCTGTGACAAATACATTGGTCGGACAATGTGTCGCTTATCTAATCGGGCTAAAGAACACATTCCTAACTGGATTAATAAGAGGTCAAACGGAAATGAACACTTATCTACATCCTCCATATTACGTCACTTACTACAAACCAAACATCAAATCAACTTTAAAAATTGTTTTAAAGTGCTAATTACTTGTCCAGCTTCGAATATGTTGAAAATTCTCGAATCTGTTTATATTCACACATTGAAACCTGCTTTGTATGCACAAAAACAGTTCGTCACTACATTAAACTTAGCTTGGTCGTAATGATTGTGTGTAAATGTTTGAGTTGTACTAATTTAAATGTTATCTGTACCCCCTTTTTATTGTTGTATATATATACTAAAATGTTATATGTTTGTGACTGACGAGAATATACGAAATGAATTCATCTCACAATTTACGTCTTCTTATATTTTTATTTGGAATTATAAAGGGAACCCAATGCTTTAAAAACAATAGTATTAACGCCTTTTCCAAAATTGTGATTTTTTCACTATTTAACTACTTCGGTTGGTTACAGTTTTTTCTATTTAGAAGTTTTCAGTTTTGCTGTTATTAGTGTAGATGCCTGACGTATAAGAGAAACTGTTGGGATTTTTACCATTATCGGGGTTTGAGACTTCGTAAGTATTACTCAGATCCTCAGGATTATTAGCAATTCATTACTGTTTAAGCAAGTAATAACTTGTTACTATTACATTATGCTTGAATATTTAATAGAAAACATAATTCAGCAAGTGAACATTTACAAAAGCCTAACGAGGACGCTTATCTAATGCTGGTGATGGGACTCGAACCTATAGCTACCCAATTCTGCTGTTGTGGTACACATTACATTTTGTTGGTTGGTGACATGATTACCTTTTCATTATTATCCATATTTATACGGTATAGCAAAATTGAACTAAACAATTGCTTTTTTACAATTAGGTTTACAACCGCCCGATTCGTGGCTGATCATCTCCACAATATTGGGCAAATTGCCGAACGTGTCGATTGATTTGCGTTTGGGCCAACTCCTATTGGAGTCGCCTGGATACGCCGATTTGACTCGATTTTGCACCAATCCCGTTTCCAATTGGGTCCTCAAACACTTCAATCACGTGTTCGGTTCGACCAATGACGATACCAACGCGGCTGGTTCCAATTACAGTGCACGTCTTCTCGATTTTAATAGTCGGTTTGATTTGCTAAAGAGTTATCCTGCTTTGCTCATTTTACCTGGCGTATGTTTTTTGTCAATTTGCATTTTGCCTAGTTGAATGTGCTCAAGTTTATATTCAATTACTTTATCTTTGATATTTTGTTTGATAAAGTATATTTTAGTTTTATAATGGCTTTGTTTATGTATACACACAGTTCACATCCTAATTATTAATAAAATTGTGACTTTCTATTAACAATATGCTTTATTACTTTCAATGTTTTACGAGAGACATCTTTCAACGGTGGATATTTTAGAGAAGCCGAACGTGGGCCCGTATTTTAGTGCCCGACACGCACTCACACACACACACATATATATATATATATATATATATATATAATATATATATAAAGAGAGAGACCTTATTTCTTTAAAGTAATTTTTCTATATCTATCTTATTCAAATGGCATATAGCGTTACCAAAAAAACGTTTCTAGAAATATTACATACTTGATTTTTTTTAAATAAAGTTTTACGTCTAGCTTCATCTGGTAGTTGTCAAATTGACCATTTACGTAGTTATTACATTTGCATAGATTTTATTTATTACTATTATTTTGGTTTTGTTATTTTTAATGTTTTACGTTAAACATGCTTTTTGAGCAATAGAAGCCAAACGAGGGTCCTAGGTTTGAGTCTGGCGCTCTAGTCACTTCCACATATTTGAACATACCCTTTTTCATTGATTCATTTTGGTTGGTGACGTGGTCACCTCTTCATTATTTCCCATATTTATACGACATAGCAAACGATCGATTTCGATGGCTTGATAAGCGTAACACAAACGTATAAGAATAACAAAGTTTCTTGGCTGGTAGACGGCATCCTTGTGACGTCGCCACTGTTTGCAAAGATTGACGAGGCCGCTTGATTTTTGTTAGGGTTATCTCCCTTAGCCCAAGGGCTACATATGGTATACGTATACCTTTAGGTACCTTTTAAGTATACTGGGTGTATATTCGCACCCACCCGCAGAAGTGGAAGTCCAGTTATACCGCTGTGCACTCGGACCCTGCTGTTATTGGTCTAGATGCCTAGGGGCACCTAGTCCAGGATGCACCACGTGGAGGACGAACAGTCAGGAATATCACCATCATTGGAAATTGAGACTTAATAAGCACTACTCAAATCCTCAGGATCATTAGCATCCATGACATCCCATGTAGTTCTAATTGATGACATTATAATACACCGCTACTTTAAACTCATATTATTTTTCAAACCTGTCGCTTTCCATTTAGAACGTTCGATTGTCTTCTTTGACCGCGTCGGTTAGGTCATTCAAACGTGGCCGATTTCCTGTCGTAACGTGGCAAAATGCCGACACCAAAACGTATTTGATTCGGGGAAGCAAATTTCAGAGCAATCTCATTTTGAGCACATTTAAGCATATCAAAGGAAATGCGACGAATGGAAAATATCACAGTTCGAATTTACATAAAACCGGTTTGTTTGTTTTGATTGATTTTTCATTGGCTATTATTTGCTTTGAATTCGATTTTATCTCTATAGAGATACTTTTACATTTTTTTTGGTCGGTGACGTGGTGGCCACCTCTTCATTGTTTTCTGCTTTTCTACGGCATATAAACGATCGACTTCGATGCCTTGATAAGTGTAACAACAACATAGAAGAATAACAAAGTTTCATAGGCGGTAGACGGCATCCTTGTGACGTTACTACTGCAAAAATTGACGAGGCCGCCTGATTTTTTATCAAAGGTATCTCTCTTAGCCTACCGGCTACATATAGTATACGTATATGTTAAGATACTTTTTAAGTATCCTGAGTGTATGGTTGCACCCACCAGCCGTAGTGGAAGTCTACTTATACCGCTGTGCGCTCGGACTGCTGTTATTAGTCTAGGTGCCTCAGCACTTATTCCGGGATGAACCATGTGGAGAACAAACAGTCAGGAATATTACCCTTATTGGAAATTGAAACCTCATAAGTATTACTCTAATCCTCGGGATCATTAGTATTCCTATACTTTTACGGAGCAGGTGTAGTTTTATTACCTTTGAATAAACGCAATGTGTTGAATTATGTAAGCTGGAACAAGTTAAAATTTTATTTTAGTCTTAATGAAATAATGTATAAAAGAAACTGTTGGTGCTGTTGTCTTAATACTAAATTGTCCGTAATCATGACACCTTGTTGAACGATTCTGTTTACTTGACTTGTATTGTTATTGTTAGTTTTTAGGCACACATATGTCGACTTACTTTTTTATGTAGCGTTCATTCTTTACAACCTTTATAGTACTATGATACTATGCATTAAATTGTCGCTTGCCAGTTTTTGTCAACTTTTATTTTTATTTCAATTGCAGATGATGGCTCCGACTTGCCTGGAGTGAGTGCATCTAACGAATACTTGCATTATATTTACGCCCTAATTCGAATGTGCTCGTCAGCTACTGGACAAGGCAATGTCGACGGTGCACATGCGTCTGCCGATCTCAATGGCGACTCGGTTCAATCGAGCAAAGATCATCAATCCAAGACGAAAATGGGTTTTTCGATAAACAGAAACAAGACTAGATGTAAGTTTGGCATGCCAATATCCTGAGGATGCTGATACCTTTTAAGTATCCTGGATGTAGGCTTGCACCTATCCGCTAAAGCGGGAACCCAGCTATACCGCTGTGCACTCGGTCCCTGGTGTTACTAATTCATTCAAGGATGCACCACATGAAGGAGGAACAGTTAGCAATATCACCATTATTGGAAATTGAGACTCAAATTCCTAAAATCACTAGCTTCCCCAATTATTAGTAATTTTCACGTATATCAGCAGGACTTTGAAAATGGAATTATTTCAGTTAGACATATTTATTGACTGGGATGCTAATGATCCTGAGGATGCTGAGCAATGCTTATAAAGTCCCAATTTCCAGTGAGGGTAACATTCCTGACTGTTCGGCTTCTACGTGGTGCATCCTGAACCCGATGCCCTTAGGCATCTAGACTAATAACATCAGGGTCCGAGTGCACAGCGGTAGAACTCCGCTTCCGCTATGGCAAGTGGGTTCAAGCACACACTCAGAATACTTAAGGTATACGTATACAATATGTAACCGTTGGGTTATAGGGAGATAACCCTGACAAATAATCAAGCAGCTGGTAGACGGCAAGCCAATAAACTTTGTTATTCTTCTACGTTGTTGTTACGCTTATCAAGCCATCGAAGTCGATCGTTTTGCTATAAATATGGCAAATAATGAAGGTGACCATTACGTCATCAACCAAAGTAAATTCTATTGGTTTATTGCTGTTGGCGTAGGGCTGGTGAGGATAGGACATTTCTATCTCTATTTGTTTAATTTTCTATCTGTTTTGATATTTTTAAAGTGTTGTTTATCAAATGCTTATTTAAATTGTTACAATTTTTAGTCTAGTAATGTTAATAGAAATATTGTATACGTAATGATTGTACTTTGTTCAGACAATCAACATCTGTATATTTGTTCAAAGCCTAATTTTCTTATGTGTTTTGAATTTTAAACAATTAAAATATGATGATTTTTTGAATATAAATAAAATCGTAGAAAAATGAATAATTTAATTTTTGATATATATATATATATATATATATATAAATATAAAATTCGGGTTTATTTTGCAACTGTCAGTTCAGCATGGTAAGAGTATTTTAGTTTTGTTCGCTGTTTATTTTTCTGGTGTTTGTTTTGACGTTTGTTAACAAGTTAAGCGTTTTTATACCTATTTCCTAAATGAAAAATGATATGTTTGTCTATTCTATTGCTTGCATAATTGTTATTTTTTATTATGTGTCAACAAAATTACTCTTATTTTTGAGTTGTTGTTTTATGTGTTTAATGGTTATTGTTACTGTTATATATATATATATATATATATATATATATATATATATATATATATATATATTATACAACCCCCTTTTGCTTTAAAAATAAGACAACAATTACAGCAAAACAACAACAACAACAAATCTTGTTGGCATTGAAGATTCTGCAAACCGAAGATTGAGCTTCCTCTCGGCTTTCACTCAACCCTGTCATCTGTGTAACTTTGTCATCCAGATACGTGCGATCACTTATTTGCTGTTGTTCGCTAAAATGGCATTCTCTTGTATTGTTTCTGTAGCAGTATAAATTTTTGACACAGACCAGGTTGCTAATCTTGCGCGCTTAAACCCTCCTCCTTTATCCAGGCTTGGGACTGGCTAGATTGAATCATTTCTGATCCAAACTAGGCGGAGGTATATATATATATATATAATCAAGTATACACTCAGGGTAGTTAAAAGATATTTTAAGATTACGTATACCATATGTAATTTCTGGGCTAAGGGAGATAACCCTGACAGCTTCGTCACAAGAATGCCGTCTACTGGCCAAAAAACGTTGTTATTGCTCGACGTTTGTTACGTTTATTGAGCCATCGAAATCGGTCGTTTGCTATGCTGTACAAATATGGAACTAATGAAGTGGTGACTACACGTAGTTATCAACTACAATGAAATGAATACACAAATTTATCTACACATGAATTCAAACTCTTGCTAAATTTACTAACTTTTTTTTGTGAATATTTGCAGTGTATATAGAATTGCACATTTTAAAATATAATTGCTAGCCACACCCCGGCATATTAACGTTTTACTTCTAATTGTCTACAACAACTAACGATCGTCTGTCAATTACTTCTAACCCAATAATTTTGATGAATCATTATTTATTTGTGTTTGTATTTAATCCAATTTTATAAACAATTTTCACTTGTATCGGTTTGAATTGTTTTAGACATTTGCTGTAATTGCTACTTTGTTTGCAGGTTATATATATATACGTAAAGTATTGAATTATAGTACTTCTTTTTAATTTTTTATATTGTTAGTTGTTATATTATGTACGCTTATTTAGTATGTAGTACAACTTCTGTTAGTTATAACATTTTAGAGCGTTGTTTGTATTTGTTATTTATTCCAGTTACTTGTTACATTTTATAATAATATTAACGTATGTCGTTATTTCATTTTCCATGTACACTCTATTCATTCTCATACATGTGACAGCATGTGGCAATTGATTTTGAAATACAATTGAAAATACATATTCAAATATTTATTGTGTAAGAAGGATGTGGTATACTTGAATAATCAACCGACTTGTTTCCAATGGTTCCAGTTATTTGAATTGTTATACAATGTCAGTTAGAATTAGTTGTTGTTGTACTGTGACCGGTGGTTATAGACGTGCAAGCACGTACAAATATCGAAGTTGAAAAGTATAGAGAATGTTGGAAATGTTAATAATAGGAACAAATTGTTTATGGTTCGGCATATATTCTAACACGTACTGTTTTGTGCGGCCAGAAATGAATGCATACAAACGTTTTGGGTGCAATTGTGTATGTCATGTATTTTTGGATAACAAGGACACCCGTGATAGAGGGGTTATGTTTATTTGTACTGAATAAACTACACATTCTATACAAAGTGGGTTTTTGAACATGTGATTTGCAACTGTTTTTTAAATTATTCAGATTCATTGGGGGAAGATGGTAAGTGAGCTTGGTATTTCAGATTTTATCCAAACATATTTCATTTTAAAGCAATTATTTTACAATATTGATTTATTTAATAATTATTTTGATTACTATCCCTGTTAGTGTTTTCAGATTGTAATTAAGTATAAATTTTCTTTCAATGTAGTTGTTTGTATACCATTGTTTTTACAGCAAGTATACGGAAATGATATATTTGTTGACCAAAATGCAATACCCCCTCTTCTATCTAAATGTTTGCTTTTTAAAATATATCCTTAAAAGTGATTGGCCAGTTGAAATTGTGGACTGATTGATTAGTAGTTAATGATATTTTTTACCTACTTATAGCGTTGGGTCGTCTGGTCTTTCGAAGTCACGTTCAAAGTTTGACTATTTCACCCGAAAATAGTATCGTGTCTGGTGTGGATACTGATGCAATAAGTATTGATAGTTCGGCTCGTACAAGAGACTATTTGGATAGTTGTCAACACACAATGAACAGATCGACCGAACTGCGTCAGTCAGTTGTTTTGTGCATATTGTGTGATAAGCAAATGGCCGAGGTGAGTTGGGGATAAATAATAAATCTTGACAACTGGGTTCTTTTTGAGTATTATGGACAATTGATTGAATAATTTTATCGATTTTTGTGTATTTTTTGAAAAAAAAAATTTATTTAGTTTCCATTTAGACAATATACAAAAATTTTTTTAATTTTTTTTACATATTCATTGATTGTTTGAAAGTTGGGTAATGATAATAGTGTATTGTCTCGTTTGCTAGTTGATGGCATATGTGGAGTTACAGTTGTCTTGGGGGGGGGTGTATAATAGGTTGAAACAGAACACAATGGACAGATCGAGTTTGTAATATTAAAACAGCTTAATTTTATCCAATCCATTATATTGTTCTTGTACAGTAACTGTATGCACAATTCGGGTGCTTATTTTTAAAACGTAATGTTTATAATTGATAAAATTAATATTAATAATGAGTAATCAATCAATAAGTTGGTGCCAACTCTTCATTAATTCCCAGTTTGAATAGCTTCTCGAATTACCAATATGAAAAGGTTGTCGGATTTAAAATGAACTTAGGTGGGATAAATGAAATTTTATGGCTAGAAAACCGCTTCCTTATAACGAAAGAAACAAGAATTCACAAGGCGATTTTTTTTAAAGGAAATAGTCAAAATTAACTTAGTATTTTTTTAAAACATTTGTTCAAGATCCATTTTCAGCGAATTATATATATATATGCACAATTCATTGAAAATTATTGAATTATTATTGTACTATAATGAAATTTCCAAAATAATTCTTATTGTCTTGTATAAATGCAAATTAATGACTACAATTAAAACTTGTTGTTACATAATTATAGAAAGTAAGTCATAAGATTTATTGATTTTTTAGATAATGGGGTTTGATATCAAAGTTACTTTCTTGTTATTTCTATAATTTTGAAGTACTTCTTTCTACTGTTTTATGTGCTACGTATATATATATATATATATGATTTATTTTTTTGCTTAAAACATTAAATCTTTATTATAAGTTTGCTTGAATTTTTCTTTGAGTTGTTTTTCGTAGTTGGATGGCTACGTGTACTTTTAGATACTTTTTAGTGCTTTTTGGTATGTGTTTGCATCTAATTTCATATAAATTGTTGACTATTTTGTATTACATAGAGGTAGGAAGTTAGGAACTTTGTAAAATCTGAGTATTTTTCAAATGATCCATACCAAAATTCCACAATTAATTATTATAACAATCAACATTCGAAATATTACTTAATTTCCTTTATTTTTTAATCCAAACATACCTTTTTTAACTTTTCAATCTTCGTTTATCGTCGATGCGCTTAGATGTTCAAAACGTTCAAATTGCACAACATCCATGTAGCTCAAATTGAATACTACAATACAATGGCTGTAGCCAAAAGTTTCAAAAATTTTTTCAAATCGTGTTTGCCAAATGAAGCTCCCGCTCGATACAAAACAGCTGGCAAATTTTTGTCCCACAACAACAACGATCATGGAACTGACCATTCAATGGCGGCCACAGCGACATTGACAGCTGGATCGGGGCCAGATGGCCATGCAGAAACGGACGATGCAAAGTACAACAGTTTGAGTCCCGTTTGGCTAGCGGCACAGGAGCACGGTTGGTTCGCCCAACTCCAGTCGTTGCTCAATTTGGCCGTGACTATTGCCAATTTGCTCGATGTGGACTGCATCAGTGTGGCTTTGTGTTTGGAAAACGGATGTGATATTGTAGCCCAAGTGAGTTCGATAATTGAATGGCAGAGCCGCCTCTTCACTAATTCCAAGTTGCAATAGCTTTTCCAATTCCTGTACGAAAGGGTTGTCGGATGCAAATTGAACTTGGGGGTGGGATACATTAAGTTTATTGGCTATACAACCGCTTCTTTGCGGCGGCGGCAAGGACGACGAGGCGATCTTTCTTAGGGTTGACGCCGGTTGACGGATTCACAAAACTAGCCGTCTACATATGGTAAATGGATACCTCAAGATACCTGTTAAGCATTTTGGGAATCCAGTAAAATCCCAGTTATACCGCTATACATTCGGTCCCTGCTGTTATTAGTTTAGATGCCTAGGGCCATCTAGTCTAGGATGCATCGCACGGAGGAAGAACAGTCAGGATCATTAGCATCCCATTGAGTGGAATTTAGTTGATGATACACAATTGTACAAAGATTTATAAGGGTTTAAAGTATAGTGATTGTTGTTATTACATTTTTGAAAATATCTGTTAACGGTACCAAGTGTAAAATATAAAAATTTGAATTACCGAGGGATATATATATGGTTGCCTCATTGTATGCAGAATATTATTCTCAAGTTTATATCATAATCTTGGTCACTTTTTAGCAGTATGATTATTTTATTTGGTTGTCACTTCTTGTGAAATATTGTTTACCAATTGAACATTTGTCAGACCTACAGACCTAGTGACGGTGTTGGATTTAGCGCTATATATCCTCTGTCATGTGTTGTTCGCTACCAATGTTGTTGTATTCGTGTATTTATCTACTGCTATTGATAATGACGATAATAATAATAATAATAATAATTTACATTTGGTTGGTGACGTGATCACCTTTCCATATTTATAAGGCATAGCAAACGATCGACTTCGATGGCTTGATAAGCGTAACAACAACGTAGAAGAATGACGAAGTTTCATGACTGGCAAACGGCATCCTTGTGACGTCGGCACTGTTCGCAAAGATTGACGAGGCCGCCTGATTTTTTGTCAGGGTTACCTCCTTTAGCCCAAGGGCTACATATGATATACGTATACCTTAAGATATATTTTAGATATTCTGAGTCTATGCTTGCATCCATCTTTTAACGCGGGAACCCAGTTATACCGCTGTGCACTCGGATCCTGCTGTTATTCATCGAGATGCCTATCAGTACCTAGTCCAGGATGCACCACGTGGAGAACAAACAATCAGGAATATCACCATCATTTGAAATTGAGACTTTGCATAGGCTGCATAGGATGCTAATGATCCTGAGGATTTGAGTAATGCTTATAAAGTCTCAATTTCCAATGATGCTGATATTCCTGACTGTTAGTCCTCCACGTGGTGCATCCTGGACTAGGTGCCCCTAGGGATCTAGACTAATAACAGCAGGGTCCGAGTGCACAGCGGTATAACTGGGCTTCCGCTACGGCGGGTGGGTGCGAACATACACCCAGGATACTTAAAAGGTATCTAAATGTATACATGTCATATGTAGTCCTTTGGCTAAGGGAGATAACCCTAACAAAAAATCAGGAGGTCTCGTCAATCTTTGCGAACAGTGGCGACGTCACAAGGATGCCGTCTACCAGCCAAGAAACTTTGTTATTCTTCCACGTTTGTCTACGCTTGTCAAGCCATCAAAATCGATCGTTCTACATGTCGTATAAATATGGGAAATAATGAAGAGGTGACCAAGTCACCAACCAAAATGAATGAAAAATGAAATAGGCATTACTCAAGTCTTCAGCTTTCATTAGTATCCCATTTTTATATTGTATTGACCGCTTTTTCATACAGGCCGTTTCTTTGGCCCAACTTATGCTTGATCCAACATACCGCACTATCGCCGGTTTCTGGACCTTGATCGAAAAAGATTGGCTCATGTTTGGCCATCCGTTCAATCAAAATTTGATGCAAACAGTGCACAAATCGTCTTCTACCAACTCCACGTCAACTTCATCGACCAATATTCCCGTGACATGGGCCAACGTTTCTCCCATTTTTATCCAATTCCTCGATGCCGTCCACCAACTGCTCCACCAATTTCCATTGGCATTCGAATTTAACGACTTTTTCTTGCAATTCTTGGCCTATCATCACGTGTCCAATCGATTCCACAATTTCAAATTTGACGACGAATTTAGTCGTTTGGCCAATTGGTTTGGCAACTTTGGCGATCGCCACATGAACTCGGATCGGTTTACGCACATGTCGGGCGACGATTACAGTACGATTCGGTTGAAGGGCTTGAATTTTGACGACCGAACGCTGTTGGATGCCTTTTCGGCGCGGTCGATTTGGAAGTTCATCCAACAGCAACATTTGGAATGGCCCGTATTTTACAATTTTCGATATTGCACGAATTTGAGTGAAAAGGTGAGTTCCATCGTTTGGGGGGGTATAGCGCTCGAATTGGGACCTCGGTGGGCATGGGTTCGAATCCCACCACCGGTACTAAAATGCGGGCCCACGTTCGGCTTCGCTAAAATGCCCACTGCTGAAAGATGTTTCTAGTAAAACATTCAAAGTAGCAAACATAAAATTAAAAATTAACATAAAAATAAATTAATGCATTTAATCGTTTGCTCATTTTTCTACATGCAGCTGCTTCGACCTGTGACCAAGATTGCTTCGTTGGATTTGTGGCAATTCTATTTGACCGAGGATTTGGTTTCTGGTCCAATTTACGATTTGGATCATTTTTGTCCGAGCTATCGCAAAACGCTGAATCGACCCTATGAACCGTCGTTGAGACAAGGATTGAACAATAGTCACATTGTAATGAATGCTTGTTGTATTATACTATATATTATTATAATACAAAACCCTTTTATTTTAAAAATAAGACAACAATTACAACAAAGTCTTGTTGACATTGAATATTCTGCAAATCGAAGATTGAGCTTCCTTTCGGCTTTCACTCAACCCTATCATCTGTGTAACTTTGTCATCCAGATACTTGCGATTACTTCGCATTCTCTTGTATTGTTTCCGTAGCAGTATAAATTTTTGACAGAGGTCAGGTTGCTCATTTTGCGGGCTCAAATCCTCCTCTTTTATCCAGGCTTGGGACTGACTAGATTGAATCAATTGTTTTTAGACATTTTACTAAAGCAGTTTGTGTAACATGACGATTTGGCACTTCCAATTAAACGATTCCATTCGAGTGCAGTTTGTGTAGGCCGAAACGATTAACTATATGAATTTTTAGAATTTTTCTATAATAATCCAATTTTCGCCAATGTAGTGTTGTTGTATTGATTAAAACTTGCAATATGTATAATGCAATTTGAATTTTGACTCTAGGCATGACAATTTAAAAAGCAATTATGATTCATTTTTTAAATGTTTCAACAAAGTCGCCTATCAACATTTGTTGTAATTGGCTTACTCACGAGTATGATTTCGCACTATTGATTTGAAAGTAATGGTATATATTTGTATGTAAGTAAATGCATTACATTTATATAATTTGCAACTTCCATTTTTTCCCATCTTAGGAACAAACGTATGCAGTTTTGGGTTTGAGAGAACGCGAAGAAGTAGTGGGATGGAAAGAGGCTTGGGACAAGGCTCAGTCCGAATTCACGCAACGTCCGTTGGTGTTGAAAAAGAAGCCATCATTTACCCATGTGACTACGTCTCGATTATTCAATTCAAAGTCGGATACCAAAGTTCCACCAGATGCCAAGGATGTGCGTACAATAACTGGCGCCACAGCAGCATTATTGTTGCATCGTCAAAAACAGTCGAATCCTTCATTGTGTACAATCGACTCGTCCTTAGACAAATTTGTAATAAATCAATACATGTCTAGTCCAAATCATAATTCCATGTTTGTGTCGAACAAGACAAGTCCGACATCCGAACACAAAGCGCCTTTGTCCAACAATTGTCCTGCCACACTGGGCAAACCGGGCGAATTGATGAAAACGTCCAAACAGACGTATGCTTCGAACACACTCGATCGTTTGTTGGTCGACGACGCTTTTCCCGACGGGCTGTACGACGATTCGATTGATGACGACGCGTCGTCTGTCGACGAAGATTTGGTATTCGCTCGATTGGCTGCCTACGATTATCACAAAAATACGACCTTGAAGCATATGACCTCGGGTCGGCGCAAAATGCACGCATCCCTATCTGTACTCAACGATTCGACTTCGGATGTATCCAAGTTGACTCAATCGAACGAACAAGACTTGGGCAGCATGGCGAGCGGTTTGGATTCTGTCAAAAGTCAAACGGATCTCGGGACGCGTGATGATGTACGGCATGACGACGGTGACGATGATGTAAGCTGGTCGACTATTTTCGGTTAGGGCGGAAAAGCAAACAAACGTTGTACAGATTGGGGTGTTTGTTTTTGTCAATTGTAGTGGTGTTGTGTTGGCACTAATTTTTTTTTCTCAACATGGATTTGGGAATTGGCAAGAGATTGAAATTAATCAAATTATTTTATTTTTTTCTAGTTATGTTGCTTAGATCGGAACAAGAATGAAAATGATAAGCACATTGTGTAAATTTATTTATTTGCTTTGAATGTTTTGAGACGAGAAACGCGCATCTTTCAGCAGTGGACATTGTTTAACGAAGCCGAACGTGGTGTCGGTGATGGGATCCGAACCCCGATGCCCACCGAGGTCCGAATTCGAGCGCTGTACCGCTAGACCACCCCGGTACAGTTACATTTGTGTTTTGGTAATGTGACAGTTAAATATCTATTGAGAAATTAGTTCATAAGGTTTCTAATGCAAAAAAGCATGAGTATTAATAATCTGAGTGTTTTTTCAAGTGTTCTATATGTAACAGTGTTTGATAGTTGCAATGTATATTTTTTAATTTCAACATTGATCTCATGATGACTCCATATTATTATTATTATTATTAAAATGTAACAATTTTAATAGGTTTATAATATCAATTAATTATTTGCTTTGGTTTGACCTTGTTCCTATCGTACTAACGTTGATTGAAAGGTGTTTTTTGTAACAGGATTTTTTTTGTACTAATGATCCTGATGAATTGACAAATGCTTATGAAGTCTCAATTTCCAATGATGGTGATATTCTTGACTGTTAGTCCTCTACGTGGTGCATCCTGGATTAGGTGCCCCTAGGCATCTAGACTAATAACAGCACGATCCGAGTGCATACACTTTTGATACTCAAAGGGTATCTTAAGGTAGATGTAGATCATATGTAGCCGTTGGGCTAAAGGAGATAACCCTGACCAAAATTAAGACGGCCTCGTCAATCTTTGTGAACAGTGGTGACGTTAAAAGGATGCCGTCTACTAACCAACAAACTTGGTTTTTTTCCTACACTTGTTACACTTATAAGCCATCGAAGTCGACCGTTTGCTATGCCACATAAATGTGGAAAATAGTGAAGAGGTTATTAAACAATGTTATATTTTAAGGATCAAAACGCACAAGGCATAATTTTTGTTTATTAAAAGAAATTGTAAACTACGCCTTACTGGCAATCACTTATTTGCTAACAGTAGTAGTCAATATGTATTAAAACGTATCAATGCAATTGCCATGTCCAATTTTCTCAATTTTGACACATTCCATGTGAAAAGAATAATCACAAATTTGTGCTGATGAAGCCCAATCCATCGTCTATCGTCTGTTGCAAAGTGTGCGACAAAGCTATCAATCAATCCACTGCTGACCCAATCAAGTGTGTCTATTGTCGGTATTTGTGCCACAATTCGTGTCTGAGTTTAGCCACGAGAACGTGCCCGGCCCGACCAAACAAAGTGCATCGAATAAACCAAATGCCCAGCAACATCAAACTGAATTCGCTCGATTCGACCCAAACTTCGCCATCCGGTCTGTTTAGTCCCACGATGCCTTGGCGTTTGACGCACAATTCTAATCAAATCAATACTGTTTTGTACGTTTCCACTTTTTACAACAACAGTGACTGACACATAGTATTTGACGGGAAATATGTCTTTTTGTAGTTGATCATCATCATCATCATCATCATCGGGGATAAACATCCCCCACCGGTTATTATCACTCAGGGTAGTCCAAAAACCAAAACGTCAGCTTTTGTAGTGTGTACTCAAAGAATGACACTTGAGGTGTGCTGACATTAAATGTTAATTACATCCCGAGTTAAGCCCCTCCAATGATCTCTGTTGGCTGCATAGGGGTAAACAAACGGACGCCCATTTAAATAATTCATTTGGACGAGGGGGCTTAGCATAAATAAAAGGACTAAGTTCGCATGCTACAATGTCTGTCCAAATTTTCCGTTGGCCGCCTGGCCTTCTTTTCCATCCGGGTAATGGGTGGGCTTCCATAGCTATTCTGGCTGGATGAGAGGGCGATCTACGTAAAACATGGCCAATCATTTTAATCGTCTTTCTTTGACTGTGCTAGAGATACATGGCCAATAAATGTTAAGTGACTTACAAATATCTGGGAATGGTCGAAATATTTTACTAGTTATTAAATGAGTGCGTTTTGTAGTTGACGGGAAATATGTCTTTCTGTAGTTGATACATTAGCGAAGCCGAACGTTGCCCCGCATTTGGTGCCGGTGGTAATAGGGATCGAATCGAACTCATGTCCACTCAGGTTCAAGTCAAGTACTTGTGGTTAGATTAGAACCCGATGTTCACCAGCGTATAAGTCTAACACAGTATCCACCTTTGTCACTGTGAGTTTAGGGAAGGTAGCAATCTTATTACAGGTGCTAATAATGTCATTTGGCAATAATTGTGACAATTTGAGGAATGTTTATGGAGACTTGATTATAGTTGTATTCTTATATGATATATTCTACTCCCAAAATAACGCAAATTGGAGATTTAAGGCACAGCGGTATAATATGGTTTCTACCTTGGCAAAGCGTGAATACAACGTACTTGTAAAAGTATTTTAAAAAGTATGCATTCACTATCTAACGGTGTAGCTACAGAAAACGATCCTATCAATAAACCTCATCACTTTATTGATCTTTATGAACAGTAGTGTCGTTATTATCCATGAGTCTTCGTCACTTACTTGCATTTGTTGTGCACATGAAGCGATCGTTCTTTATGCACTACAAGTATAGAAATAATGAAGGAGTAAACACATTGCCAACCTAACAAGTATATAATTCATCACCATCATCATTGGAGATAAACATCCACCCGTTATTATCTCCCAGGATTGTCCAAATTACCAAAAGTCTGCAAAAAAATGCCAACTTTTGCATTGTGCACGACATTTGACTGTGCTGACTTTAAATGTTAATTGCATCCTAAATTAGACCCCTCCAGTGATATTTATTAGCTGCGTAATTAAGTAATTTATTTGGACGAAGAAGTTTAGAATAAATAAAAGGACTAAGTTTGCGTGCTTCAATGTCCATCCAATTTTTCCGTTGGCCGCCTGGCCTTCTTTTCCACTCGTGTAGTGGATGGGCTTACATAGGTATTCTGACTGGATCAATGGGCGATCTATGTAAAAAATGGTCAATCCATTTCAATCGTCTTTCTCTTGTTGTATATAATGTATTATGCTTTTCATTTTTAACACGATTTTAGACAAAATATTAATCCACATTCGCCCACTACTGAGCACTCTGGCATCAATCCAGATTTGATCAATTCCTTGAAAATCGACGGTCTCACTGACATAACTAAAAGTTTTGACGATCTTAAATCGTCTGCATTCTATGGCTATTTGTTCAAACTGAGTCATCGTGGATTTTCTCGCAAATGGAAAGAACGGCTATTTGTATTGAATACCAATCGGCACGAACTGACCTATTACGATAACCAGTCAGGTTTGAAACTTTCCGGATGCGTCGATTTGCAAGATATTCGGTCGGTCAAATTGGTCAAGAATATAACTACTTTGCGTAAATCTCCCACACTTGTTGCATTCGAGGTAATTGTTGTAATTGTGGCCGTGTTGACAGAAGCATTTGTTATTATTAAAGTACCCCCTATGGGATTTAATGATTTTCAAAATATTAGATTTTAAATTTGTTAGTAAATAAATTTAATATATTTCCAAGTTTTGGATTTAGATTATTTTAAGGTAATTTTAAAATGACGTATTATTATTCAAATTTCTTTACGATGATTAACGTTAATCACTTTGCAATTTTTCATTCATTCATTTTGGTTGGTGACGTGGTCACCTCTTCATTATTTCCCATATTTATACGACATGTAGAACGATCGATTTCGATGGCTTGACAAGCGTAGAAAAACGTGGAAGAATAACAAAGTTTCTTGGCTGGTAGACGGCATACTTGTGACGTCGCCACTGTTCGCAAAGAATGACGAGGCCGCCTGATTTTTTGTCAGGGTTATCTCCCTTAGCCCAAGGGCTACATATGGTATACGTATACATTTAGATACCTTTTAAGTATCCTGGGTGTATGTTCGCACCCACCCGCCGTAGCGGAAGCCCAGTTATACCGCTGTGCACTCGGACCCTGCTGTTATTAGTCTAGATGCCTAGGGGCACCTAGTCCAGGATGCATCACGTGGAGGACTATCAGTCAGGAATATCACCATCATTGGAAATTGAAATCACTTTGGAATCAGTATTTTTGTATAGTTTCAGGCTTTTCAGTAAGATATAGTGTACAAAACAGTAATTAGAAAAAATTCTTTTTTTATTATGACTTATTAATGACAACTGTACAATACAATTATTAAAATTCTTATTAAAATTCCTCAGTTAAACATATCAAAACGAGAGTAGTAAATTTCAAAATACCATCTTAGGAAATGCAAATCAATAGTTTGTTATACAAACGCCAAAGTGTCGTGGACAATAATGATTATTTTTCTTTCTTATATATGCAGATTGTAACGAATACACGGCCGTATCAACTGGCGGCAGTTTCGCTAGAAAACGCAAACAAATGGATTGCAAAGCTTCAAAAGACTATACAATGATTTGAAGTTTTTTATTTGAATTTTATTTTTGCTATAATCATAATGTTGGCAATGTACAGTTTATACTTTTTGTGATAAAGACATTTAATTTGTAAGAATTACATTCACCTATTCCCTTTTAATCGGGTCAATATGTATCAATCATTCGTCAATGTTACGTGTAAGCATGCACATTTGTTCTTATGTGTGCTTTGGTCATGATATACAGTTGTACGCTGCTACTATTATTATTATTTTATATTGTGATTAATTACTCTCATGTGTGAATGTTGTAATATTTTATCTGGTACTAACTTCGAATTGAACACAAAACAGTATTTTACCGATGTATTCTAATTTTGACGCAGTGGTTTGTATATTTGTTACTTACTAACTTATTTCAAGCAGTTTTTCCAATAGAGTTTTCTTACATTTGTGTTATCCAAAACACATGTAAAAGTGATTTCTTTACGAATGTTTGTGAACACAAAGTTTAACTCATTATTTAAAGCTGATTTTATGTACAGTTTACAATATTATTCTAATAAATATATATATGCATAAAATGCTTCATGTTGAAAGTACTCTTTGCTACATTTTCTGAACTATATATTTCTTGTTATAGATGAAAAAACTGAGGTATTCTTTACCAAATAAAAAATAACTATAAATGTTCATTCAACAAGCAATGAAACCAAATCATAATTGTTACAAGTACTACTACAAATAATTACATTCAGTATTCAGCGATAAGAGATGAATATACAACTTATTGATTTCATTAATGAAGTTTGTCCTTTTTGTTAGAGGCAGTTTTGTTTGGTTCTTCTGAGTCAAGGACGCTAATGAACTTAAGGGCTCAAGTATTGCTTATGGAGTTTTGGTTTTCAATTGTACCCCCATGTGATGCACCCTTGACTCATAGTAACATGATTCAGGGAATGGGTGTAGAACGGTGAAACTGGGCTTCCCCTCAGATACAAGCGCACACTAATCGTGCTTTAGATATGCGTATACCATAATATACAAGCATTGATACTTTACTTTGCATATCATGCTTAAGACATTTTTTAACCTTAACCTATGTCAACGTAAATGTCTGCTTTAATGCGAAGTACTAATGATTCAAGATATGAAAATGCTTTTATGCAGTCAAGTTTCAATGGTTGTAATACATTGATCTCATAAATCGACGAAGCGTATTTTACACTGAAATTGAGAAAAGAACTATCTAACAATGCATTTGGATTTTTGTAAATAAGTGTATGTACGAAGCTATTCAAGTGTGCTATAAAAAATGAAAATAAGGAATTAAATGCGCTTTAAAACTTTATTTTAACAGATGATGCTTTCCAAAGTATTACCGTTAAAGCACCAAATCCTATTCCTGAATTTATAACCTGACTGAAATTGTATTTAAAATTCAAGTCTATACTTAGCTCTGTAAAGACAATCTGAAATGCAAATCGTCTGGTCACTTTGATACATTTAACCGACTATCAAACGTGGTTATTTGAATAAGAAAAATTGACCCCGATTCAAAATCAGACAGTGATAGTTGGGAGTTACCGTTAATCGTGAATGAAAAATTAATCACAAACTAGTAGCAGGAGAACACACGTGAAAACGACGCTAATAGCTACAGGTCTAACCTTACATAAAAATATTTAAAAAGATAAAGTAACCCAAATCAGTCATTAAGCGACCATAAAACAATAATCAAATGCCTACAGCTTTTATGTTCAAACCCATTCCACAATATTCATCGAGGCTTCTTCTAGCTTTCGTTCGCAACATGAATTAACCCGTGTATGGTTAGTTTATCCTGTCTAATTCAACCGAATAAAGCGTCCCGTTTATTGTTATTAAATAACGCATAGCATACCTGTTTGGTATTACATAATTTATTAATTGCGAGACCAAAGTATAAAAATCAAAACAAAACTTTTATCAAAAAAATAAAATTGGTATTGAATAAAAATAGCTCTAAATGTTTTAAATAAAACTAAGTAAACATCTGATCCATTTTTGTAGGTTTATTGCCACATATCATTATTGTACATATTTTTTTCAATTCATCTGACAAATTATCCCAGGTCGTACAAAACGATTTCGGTAAAATCCGTAAACTTAGAATAGAATTTAAACAACTAAAAACTTCTTTAACAGCAGACCAGGAACAAATTTCGCTTGTTTGGGATGAATAATAACAAACATATAACGTTGTTGGTATAGAATGCAAATAGAACCATGTCAAAATTTCAGCTGCTAAACCATTAATGATATTTGGATGCTCGAGAGTAAGTGAAGAATTGCGTCCGTCTGCCTCACATGTAGAAAGAGTTCGTATAAATGGAAGTGGTGGTTTAAATGACTGTGATAAAAATTGGTGAGCGGAAGCACTGGAAACAATATGAGTACTTTTTAGAACCTCCAAATGTTTCTCATCCAGAATTAAATCTAAAAGCATTCGAATTATGTGCTTTTGTTTAAATGATAAAAACGTTTTATCTTGCTGCATTGAAACAATGAGTGTGTTGTCTGTATCTGTCAAACTATAATTAATTGTAGCAAATTTTTTTGAATCAACACTGACAGAAAACAATTTTGTATCATCAAATAATTGTAAACCAACATCAAAAAAAGCTGTTGCAAATGGACCCACACTAATTATAAGTTTAGAAAAAAACCTATTATTTAACAAAGATCTAAAATTAGCTTCATTGGAAAAGATATCTGAACAATTTTCAATTTCATCACTTGAATTATATTCTTCTTCTTCTGAATCAGAACAACCAAAAACTCGACTAAATGCAGGAACACGCTTCAAAAAATGATCCATCTAAAAACGTATAAATAACATGCTATAAATTACAAATGTACGTGAAAAATGAACTAAAAATATTTACAATAATTAAAAAATGAAAATGTAAAATATATATTTCTAAAAACTACAAAAAACTATGTTTAATGTAACTAATTTACATAAAAAAATTATTTTCATTATATTTCAAATTACAATATCAATAACTTTCTCGTCAATTATGAAATGCATAAAATACCTACACGTTAAAGCATATGACCAAAACACGATTATTTTTCTGACCTCAGTATTTAAAGCTTTAAACAAAACATTAACAAATAAATAAAATATTTTTTTTTAAAAACAAACAAAATAAATTATTTTTTATATTTTAAATTTTTTTTTATATATTTTTTTTTATTCAATTTCTATTTTTTATTTTTGCTGTCAGATAAAGTCCAAAAAATATGCTAATAAGTTAGTTTAAAAGTTTTTATCAAACCTGATTTTTAGAATCTATTAGTTATGTATTATTACAAAATATTTTTGTAATATTTTTAAATTTAAAATTAAATATAAATTTATGCTTAACGTTTTGCAATTTACCTTTATTTAAATCTAATTATAATAAAGTCTGCTTTTTATTCATTTTTTCTTATTAATAATTTGCATTTTTTAAATTTTTTGTAGTTACCATTTCTTACTTAATTTTTTTTGTTTACTTCGTTTAACCTTTTAGCTCTGATGAAAACATTGTGTTACTAAGAAGCATTTTTCATAAAATCCAAAATTTGTTAATTTATAAGTTTTAATTTTTAAAATAATTTAATTGTTTAACATATAAAACTAAAATTTATTTTAATTAATAAAATTTAATAATTTTATGGTTGTGCTTAAGAATTAAGAGATTTGGAACGAATAAAATCATTTAATTTATTTTTACTATTTTAATTATTTTATAAGAAACATCTTTTAGCAGTAGACAATTTAATAAAACCAAATGTAGGTCCAGATTTGATACCGATAGTGGGACTCGAACTCGTGCTTGCTTATTTTCAAATTAAGCGCTAAACCGCTAGATATATAACGACAGGTATATTATCTTTAAACAAAATTGAGCTCTATTTACTTGTGTACGACAACTACAATTGCCAATTATGCATAAAATCATATTTACCAAAATTTTTGAGAGTAAACCAACTCTTTTACAATTGGCATTATCAGTTGCGCCAAAATTTTATGAACTTGGATTCAGATATAATTACAAGTCAAAGTATTTTATCATCAATGCTATTTTGCATTCCATTATTTATAGCATACCAATCGAGTTAAAAACAACAATTCCCATACTACTCTCAACGCAAAACAAAGCACAAGATCTTTAAAGACGTACTGTTCTTAAAAACATTTTCCAAAGTTTTGCGCTAAGCAGTTGATGTTAGTATACATTCACATAATCTACAAATTTTAACCTAACTTAGTTCACTCGTACCAATGATGTAATAAATATTTTACATATTCTGTAATGCTGAACGTGCTTCCACTAAAATATTTAAGCTGATTATATTAATAATAATTTTAAAATTTCTATTGGACAAGAAACTTAATTATTTACCTACATTTGTTATATTTATAAAAAATCAGTCAATCGTTTGATGACATACAAATATAGAAAAGAATGAAAAAAAACATAAACTTTACACTAGTTTCCAAATTAATATATACTTAATCACGTTCCAAATGTCTAAAAAATTGTTACTTAAACTAGACTTAAAACCAATCTCGTGAGAGCTTTTAAAAATTAAAGTTATATTTCAATAATAGACAATTATAAAAAATCTTTAAAAGATATAAAAACACATCTATTAAATCAAAAAACGTTACACATCAATACAACCGGTTATCATAGATATAGTATGTGATTCCAATGGTGGATAATATAAAAATGTCATATTAGATTTATTCTCTGTAGATTCGAATTGAGCCCTGTTGTAATTTAAGAGTTCTTTTACAAACCATGGAAAATTAGGAGGTCCATAAAATATATAATTTTGCGCTCCACGTATACGCCTCCTATAAATATGAAATTATATATATATATATATATATAATAAAGTCAACTTTTAATCATGAACACAAAATCTGAAAATAAAAATGCACTCCTACAAAGTGTAAACGTTAAACATAGACAGTAAACTCAAACCCTGTATAAAGTTCTTACCTTCGGAAAAAGTAGTAACGTTCACTAATCACCAAAATCCTCATTCTACCATCTGCAAACAAAGTGCGAAAACGTTCCGCTTCTGAATCATCAGTATATCTAAATAATCAAAATTAATTTTAATAACATTTCGTACTTGCAGAGTTTTTACTTTAAAATAAATCATTTTGTAAGTCCTTGATTGTCTAAGTTACATAAAATTAACATAACTAGATACCTAGCTTATTTTTAATATATAAATATATATGGTTAAGCTAAAAAATGGATGATAATTTCATTTATCTAATTGTTACTTTATACTTTCGCCTTCTATTAATTTCTTTGTGAATAGAATTAATTATATCTCATAAATGTATGTATGTATATGTTGAATGTACCTTTAGTGAAGTAGTAAAGCTTATATCAATGATAATAATAAAATAAATATTAATTTAAATATATTATTCCGTTTTTCATAATTCGACTACAGTTTATATAAATATTTAATCAGTAACCAAAACAAAATGTTTCATTGTTGGCTCCAGGTAAACAAAATACAATTATTGTCACCTTATTTAATGTCAATAATTAATGACTTAGTCATACAAAAATTTTAAAAAATCCCCTTCAGTTGACTACTATAAATCCAGAAGTGATGTAACAAATCGCAAAATTAGAATAAAACAAAAAACGCACTCGTGTATACAGCAAAATTCAAGTGATTCACTCTGCAACGTTCGTCGAACCTCTTCAACATCATAAAAATCGGGAATATACATAAGCACACCCAAATCCGTACCACGACGTAAACGGGGCAATATTCGTTGTTTGAATGCATTCAAACGAGCCATGGGAATTGATCGGCCTGCTTCATAATTGCGTATATATAAAGATAAAACATTGTATATAATATTATTAATTTCCGAAATATAGATATCATGCATACATTCCGCGAACTCACTTTAATTCAAAATGCATTACAATGTTAAGTTTAAAAAATACTTTCAATGTATAGTTTCAATTTAAAAACAAAAAAACTTCACAAAAAATTAAATGGATAATATATAAAATTGAAAACAAAAGTGCTTAATAAAAAGCAATAGTTGTGTCATTAGTCAACAATATAAATTGTAAACGATATTTTATTTGTTAAATCGTGTCAAATAAGTTTTACGCATTATCAGTTGGAGTATTCTTATAAGATGGTAACGTTCTCATAATAGTACCAGAATTAATATTTTAACCTACGTTAACATTATCCTCGACCAGTGTTGTAAGATCTCACTGAGATCTCGGCCCTGATTTCCTTTGATTTAACTTGATACGGATAATTATCAACACCCCCAGCTAATTTCAATCAAAAAAGCTCTTGTGATCTAAATTATCGTTCTGCAATTTATTATTACAAAATAATTCAAAAGTACATACCAATACTGTTTACCAACAGGAAAAAACAGGACACAATATACTCACAGAACCACAGTCACGTTAACAACAAACGTGATACATTCAAATACAAAAGGGCGCTTCAGAACAAGGTTCAAACAAAATCAAAGTGTTTAAATGTACAATAATATAAAAATTGTAATTGAAATAAAAATTTATAATAATTTAAATATTTCATTTAACAGTAACAAGTGTGCTCTGATGTATCTCAACGACACCAGGCTACTTCCATATATATTATTTGTCTGAATACTTAACTCAATACTTAACTCAAAATACGTTTACATTCTAGATGGTTGTTTTTCTACCGTCTATTTTTTAATTTTTTATTTATGTTTACTACTTTGAACGTTTTACAGAAAACATCTTTCATCAGTAGACATTGTAGCGAAGCCGAAGCGAAGGGAATAATCGTAGACCTCTCCACTGGCAAAAACTACACGTCCGAGCGAGCCCGATTAGGAATCGTCGCAGGTTTCAACGTGCCAAGGTGCAATGGCGAGTCTCCATCTGGCACCAGAGCATTCGTAATCACCCTGGTCTCAGTTACAAGAAGGGGATGATCGTTTACGTGGTTAAACGGACACATTAATAAAATGGCAAAGCCAACCCTTGTTAGTCTTCACTCGAATAACACAACTTACCCAAATAAGTAAAATCAACTTGAGCCAACTTTCTGCATGAAACCAACATGGCTGGATCAAGCTGCTCTTTCAAATCACCGTCACCGACATCATCATCATCGTCAGCACTTGAACCTTCTAAACCAAGATTTTTGGACGTGATCTGACCAGGTACAACAAACGATATTAGATTTAATTTGATTGCATTACTCATTCGCGACAGATGGTCTGGTTTTCTATCCTCTTCATCCGTATAGACACGCTTTTGGCCAATTTTTTTCATATTAGATTTTAAACCAGGAAGTCGATGTAAGTCAGATAAGTACAAACTGGGATAAATAGGTCGAGGAGGAATATAATTCACACCTTGGAAATCTGTTCGTTCAAAATTTTAAATAAAAAATAGAATGTAATCTTTTCCCTCTCTCTCTCTCTCTCTCTCTCTCTATATATATATATATATATATATATATATATATATATATATATATATATATATGTGTGTGCTAAAAATGTTAATGTATGTGACTAAACACAATATACAAATTAAATTCATTCCCCAGTTTACGTCTTCCATCATTCTTAGTTAAAATACAATCTTTGTTTAAATATGAGTATGTAAAATATTCACCCTTTCAACAAATTTATAGTCTCAATCATTCATTTTGGGATGCTAATGATCCTGAGGATTTGAGTAATGCTTATAAAGTCTCAATTTCCAATGATGGTGATATTCTTGACTGTTAGTCCTCCACGTGGTGCATCCTGGACTAGGTGCCCCTAGGCATCTAGACTAACAACAGCAGGGTCCGAGTGCACAGCGGTATAACTGGGCATCCGCTACGGCGGGTGGGTGCGAACATACACCCAGGATACTTAAAAGGTATCTAAAGGTATACGAATACCATATGTAGCCCTTGGGCTAAGGGAGATAACCCTGACAAAAAATCAGGCGGCCTCGTCAATCTTTGCGAACAGTGGCGACGTCACAAGGATGCCGTCTACCAGCCAAGAAACTTTGTTATTCTTCCACGTTGATGTTACGCTTATCAAGCCATTGAAATCAATCGTTTGCTATGTCGTATAAATATGGGAAATAATGAAGAGGTGACGCCACGTGATCACCAACCAAAATGAATGAATTCCACCACCGGCACTAAAATGCGGGACGATGTTCGGCTTCGCTAAAATGCCCACTGCTGAAACATGTTTCTCGTAAAACACTCAAAGTAATAAACATAAAATAAAAACACTTATATAGTATATATGTATATATATATATATATATATATATATATATATATATATATATATATATATATATATATAAACTCACTATCACATTCACCAGCTACCAAAGTTATATGGAAATTTGAAATAGCCGAAAACAGCATGGTTTGTCGATAACGCCTGCCATAACCGGCCAAATACGAATGCCGAATTCGGCCTGAAGATGCAAACACGGACTTTGTTGGTCTTTGATTCAATTTCGATAAAATATTTTGAACAGTTTTCCAATTCTGCATTAAAAGCATTTCGGCCTGATCAATAATTAGCAATTCGATAGACGCCATAATATATTGAACATCCACTTCTTTTTTCTTTAATAATAATAATAATAATAATAATAATAATAATAATAATAATAATAATAATAATAGTAATAGTAGTAATGATAGCAATAGTAATAATAATAGTATAATAATAATGATAATAATAGCAATAATAATAGTAGTAGAAATAATGATAATAATAGTATAATAATAATAATAATAATAATTTATTGTAGTCCATTACGGTTTTTCATCTAAATGGAATACAATTTGCACTATTTCCGCGACAAGGAAACCGAGTTTGAATGACAATTCGACAATAGTAAACAGAAACATACTGAAAAGATATATGAAGTTTTCAATTTTAATAAACTGTTCGATATGCAACCGAATGGGATAAAGTGTACAAAAAATGATTACATTAAATCTTTTACTCTTTTTCTAAACAAATATGAAACCTGTATATTTCATAACAAATACGCTAATAATCTTGAGGATTTGAGAAATAAAATATCAATTTCTGATAATAGTGATATTCAAATAGTGAAAACGAATACGTATCAGAAATCGAGCGAACAGCGGCATAAATGTAAGTAAAAGGTATTAAAAAGTAAACGAATACCAGATGTACTCATTTAGCTAAAACAATCCTAACGAAAAACTAAGCAACCTCATCATTTTTTGTTGAAAAAATTAAGCTGTCATAAAGATATTATGTATTAACCAAAAGTCTTCATTACTTTCCTAAGTTTACCACAAATACAAATATTCCCTTCTGTGTAAAACAATAAGAAGCAAGCCTGCAAATACAAAAATAATGACAAGGTAACCATGTTTATCTCCAATGATGATGATAATCAAGCTATAAATTTTATTATTAAGTAAAACACATCGGTAGAACTACAATCAGAAAATTCAAATAAAAAATAGTTTATATATTGTTCATAAGTAATTAGATATAAAATTAACAGTAAATTTATTATGTCATCTCACTTTTAATTACATTCTTATATGTAATTTTAAATATTAAATCTCCGAATTTAACCCACACATTTGATTAGTTCTCCAAAAACAGAAAAATAAAAATTACACTATGGTACATAATTAAAGAGTAACGCAAACATACTTTTCTTCATCCATAATTGTTTGCAAACCGAGGGGTGACGCCAAAATTAAATCTGAGTCGCCAAATGCGGAATATAATTTGACTGTTTTTCTACCAAATGCCAATCCAATGCGGAAATGATCATTCGTATTTCCTAAAATTAAAAATAATTTGAAAATTAATCAGAATTATATATATATAATTAAAATTTTAAATTATTTGTTTAATTGTTACATATATATCAAAATATCATCCTTAAAAATCAAACATTCTTGTTTAACCGATTGCTTAAAATTAAAAAAAAACAATTAGCCAAACAAACAGTTGGCATTTAAATAAGAATTATATTTACCACCAAACCAGTCCTCAAAATCTTTCGGTTTTTTGCCCCTTTTCTTTTCCTCATCGGTTTCTCCCGGTTGTGGACCAAAATCTTGTTCAAACCGACGTCGATGACTGACTGTCGAGCCTTTTGGCATTAAACGTAAAATAGTGTGCACAATTCTTCTTGCTGCCTCTTTAGTTGGAGCCAAAATTAAGGTACGAGCTCGATGAAAACTCTGATCACGAAGATCACTAAATAAAATGTTGATCACACAAAAAACTGACACTAAAATCATGACTTGAACAAGTGTATATGCAAACATGGTATCAACATTAACAAAAAACATACATCATTCATTCATTTTGAATAGTGACCTGATCACCTCTTCATTATTTCCCATATTTATACGACATAAATGATCGACGTCGATGGCTTGATAAGCGTAACAAACATAGAAGAATAACAAACTTTCTTGGCTGGTAAACGGCATCCATTGTTCGCAAAAATTGACAAAGCCGCCTGATTTTGTGTCAGGGTTATCTCACCTAGCCCAAGGACTACATATGGTATACGTATACCTTAAGATACCTTTCAAGTACCCACCCAACGAAACGGTAGCCCAGTTATACCGCAGTGCACTCGGTCCCTGCTGTTATTAGTCTGGATGCCTTTCAGCACCTAGTACAGAATGCACCACATGAAGGATTAACAGTCAGAAATATCACCATCATTGGAAATTGAGACTTTATAAGCATTACTCAAATCCTCAAGATCATTAGCATTCAAAAGCCTAAACTTATACAATCGTGCATAATGGTAAACATAAGTGAATACTTTTATATCACACTGAAATATATGTTATACAGCAGACAATCAAGAACACATCTATATCCTGGCAAACTAGCAGCGACACTAGCTGATCTGCAATTAAAATAATAAATCATCAATTCCTTAAATAGGACCTCCAAATAATCCATCTTGAGTAAATAGTCCATAAACAGTTAAAAACTAAAGTAATGTTTTTGTTGTTACTACTTTGAATATTTTACGGAAAACATCCTTCAGCAAGTGCACATTTAATCATAGTCAAACTGCGGCCCGCATTTACTAATACTGTAAAAGAGTAAAACTCCCATAATAAGCATACAAAATCCGTTTCTGTTTGTAAATACTTTTGCTAAAACTGTCAAGATCAAGATTCAAATTTATGTTGATATGGCCATGGAGTAGCAATATAGTGAATAAATTACTTAGCCGCTATTTAAATATGAAAAATCTTTTTCTCTATACAACCAAGAAAAACATAAATAAAGAAATTAAATCAATTAAAAAATAACTTTCTTATAACTTTAGTAAATATCAAACAGATCAAATAACAATAATTATTTTAAAATTTAAAAATAACGTACTCTGAAATACCGTATTGTTTTTCTTTCTCGTTATTTTTAATAACTAATTTTCTACACCTAAAAAAATTATATCAAATTATTTAATATGTACCTCAGTGAGTGGTTTAGTGCATGTGCACAATACATAATTCTAATTGTTTCGTTATCAGGAGAACGACAAAGATAAAACAAATCCTAAAAATAATTCTAATCAGTTACATCTTTACTTCATAATTATTCATTATGTTAAATAGACGTGCATCTATTGGATTTAAATCTGGTTCAATAGGCTAAACAAATTTATTAAAATTTGCATTATACTTACATTTTTTGATTTAATTATTGGATATAAATTATGATCTGAAGTAGTTTTATAATAACCAAGGTATGGATCCTAAATAGCAATAATAATTAATTCCATCTTACAATAATAGAAATCACATTAGGAGTATTTAATAACTTAATTTCTTCATAAGGTACTGTAAAATGACGCATAAAAGCAGAAGCTAAAGTACAATTAAATTGAAAATTAAATACCATCTATAGGCGCATCCGTAACTTCATCCATAATTAGTCAAACTAAAAAATAATAAGTCATATTTCAAGCATAAATAAGAAAACTCCATATTTAAAAAATTAAATAGTTGTACAATATATAAATAATTCACTTGAAACAAGTGTTAATATTTTATAATGATAAAACTTTGTAAATTTATATTTATATAAACCTATATTTTGCTTAAAATATTAATTATATCTTTACCAAAGTGGGTATACAGAAGCTTGTTCAGCTTGACCAAAACTGTTTGAGATCCTTATGGTTTCTCTCGCTGTCTTCTATTGAACGCAACCGTTCAATAACTAATAAATTATTTCAACAATTTCCAATTATTTGTAACACACCTAAACGTGTTAAACGTATTAAGTAATTAATTTCAGATGTACAAATACTAACTCAATCAATAAATGAACTTAAATATATATACTTATTAATAATTAGAAAACCGTGTAATTTAGAAATACAAAAGATTATTTGTGTCAAATAAGACAATTGTTTTGTTTTTATTAAATTAAACTGTTTACAAAAAAAATTCGGAATAAAAAATTCAGCATTATCACCATACTGCAAGGCGTTTACTACGTTACCAACGTTAAAATAAATTGTGAAACTTCCTAAAAAACAAATGCTTAAAGTTGAAAAGAGTAAAAAAATTAAGCAAACTTCATAAAATGTAATATTCCATAATAAATTTAATCGTAAAAGTTATATACTAAGTATAAACATAAACATTAATAAACAAAAAAATAAAAACATAAATCTAAATATTTATTTAATTTAAATTACTAACACTTTTAGAATATTAACAACACATGTGCTGAAGTAACGCAAAATTGGAAAACGTCGCACAGAAGGATAATAAGTGATTTGTTAAAACAATTTATTTTAAAAATTATAAAAATAATATATTTTGTTTGTAAAAAAATATTTTAAAACATTGTTTAAATATAAGATGTAAATTTAAAACATGTATTAGAAACTTTAATTAGATTTTTTGTTTAAAAAATCTTATATTTAACTTCTTGCTAAAATCCTAAATGTTTGAATTTTGGAAATTATGAGAGATTTTCTCCCACCGATGTCAATACTTAAATTTTTTCTAATTACATTAGAAATAAAACCAAACTTTTTTATTAAAAGTTGCCAATTCTATCAATTTAATTATCCAAGGAAAGCCTTAAGTTCAAACTATAGTTTTTGATTACTCTAAAGTCTTTGAGAAGGTACTTTATTATATTTTCCTTAAATTTTTAAAAACATTTTTTTTAAAACCAGATATCTAATTTAGTGAAAATAGGTCAGTTCAACTCAATAATTGTAACTCATTTTCGAACCCATTATACATGTTTTTTGGAGTTTTGCAAAAGTCTGTGTAAGGACCGTTACTTATTTTTATATTTGCAAATAACCACTTTAATTACCTAATAACTAATTTTTTTATATAGCATTTGAATTGTTATTACCTTACTATTAATAAAATTTCTAAAAATAAATTCTATTTGCCGATACCTAATGGTTATTTTACTAGTCAAATCCCAAACATTAAAAATCCCTGTGTGTCATTTTTATCAAATTAAACTTTACAAGCATTATACTTTAGTGAACTTAACTCCAATGAAGGCTGCGTAGCCAGGTTTTACTAAATAACACAATAAGGAGGTTTAAAAGAAAAAACAATATTGCTTGTAGCGAAGGTTGCGTGTTATGCCTAGTCGCAATTTCTCCAAATATTTAACATCTTTACCAATTACGTTGAATAATGAATAAAAAAACAAAGACCGGACGAAAAATGTTTATTGTCAAATTTATAGAATTAGACCATGAGATGAAATCAAAAACCACAATGAAAACCGGAAGTGGGATAAGGAATGGAGATGGACGGATGTGTTTAACGGCGTGGGAAAGGGTTGTTTATATAGGCGTTCTCACCAATATAAACCGTTGACACATTCAAACAAAAATGTTAATTTTTGAAGTTTATTAATTCCAAAAATTAAGTGTAAATTTTTGTAATGGAATAAAATAATATTATTTACTTTTTTTGAGTTCAAATCTTCTTCGTCGATTGTCACCGCTACAATACAAAAACATCTGAAATAATTTAAGTTAATTAATTTATTGAAAAAATCTTGTTTGTGTTTGCTACTTTGCATGTAGATTTTGTAATTTATTTATAATAGACCTTATTTGTAATACTACACTAAAGTTTCTTTTATTAATGTACATCAAGATATGACACTTCTTGATAAAGAGAAGGGCTACCAAACCAGTAAATTTCTTTAGAAACACTTAAAAGTATAAAAATAAATTTAAGTAAAAAAATGTGCAAAAATTAAGTTAATTATATTAAAATATTAATAATTATATTATTTTTAAGAAAATTGTTATACAGTAAAGGATCAACCAAATTAACTTAACAAAATAACAATTAAATAAATAATACTAAAATATTAAAAAATACATGTAAATATATAATATTAAAAAAATAATTTGGTTAAAAAGTATTGGTTATGTGTTTTCTTGTTTATTTTCTAAATTTTATGTATCTTAACCTTGATGTGGGTTTTAAGATATAATTTTTCGTGCTTATTATTTTTATTATTTACAAATATCGTGAGGTTACGTTTAATAGATTAGGGTTTTATGAATTAAGTTAAAAAATTTAATTAATTAGTATAACGAAGTTGTACAGAACTGTCAATATGATTGTTTACTTGTATATATTTTTGTAAGGATTGTACTATTACTGGATTGTTTAAGTTTATAGGGTAGGTTTGAATATTAGACTTTTTAATTTGAACATATGTTATCAGTATGGAATTACATTTACTTTATATTAAAGTTATGAAGTTTGTAATTTTTTCGTCTTTTATTTATTGTTTTTTGGTACATTTGTTTTTTAAATGTATCGAAAACTTAAAATTATGTCAATTAAATTTTATTTTTTTAGAAAAATAAAACATTGCAGTAATTTATTGATTTTGGTACAATTGTTTAATTTTAATGAATTTGTGCAATAATGGAGTATGATATTCAATGGCCACCTGGTGAAGATAGTCTTTTTATGGTTATTTGGAAACAACAAATTTATTTATTTAAAATTTTGGATGAACATATAAAATCTGAAAAAAGTAATATTTTAAAAAAAAATACGTGAATGTTTTTATTTTTAACAAATAAATTGATTGAGTTAAATTTTAAACCGGATGAAATTAATCTGTTTTTCAGGTTTTTTGATCGGTTCCAAATGTAACTTCTTAATTACTGTTTTGAATATTTGGAGTAACATTTGTCCACAGGTAAGATTAATTAATTGTTTTAATTTTTTAGTCTGTTGCATGGGTTAGTTCTAGAGACAGTAAAGCTTCTTTTGATATTGTTCCTGATCGATTAGTGGCGGTAACTCTCGGTAATGGTGGTGTAAAACTTATGGGGTTCGTTTTTTTAAAAATATGTTGTTTTAGTTTAATTGATTATAATGTCCAAAGTGATCGTTTTGATCTCCAAAACAAGGAACTGGGTTAGTATTAAATAAAGGTTTTTATTTTTTTAGTTTCCAGATTTGATAGAAATAGTTTTTATCTTGTTTGGAATCCATGGAAACATAATTTGGTATGTTTTTAAAAAACATATGATTTGAATTAACATTGTTATTAGTATGTATATGTATATACTACTTGCATTTTTTGTTTACTATATACTGCATTATTAACTTGATTGCAGCAGTAATGCCTCATTTTAGTGTTTTGTTTAAAATGATTAGAGTAGTTTAATACGTTTTGTATGTAGATTGAAATTTGTGCTTTTTTGAAATGCATTATTTAAAAAAATATATTTTTAAAAGTTGGCTCAAGGTATAGACAAACCCCGGAACAGTAGAGAACCCGCTATTTTAATATGGGATGTGACCAGATCATCAAGTGTACGTAATGTTAGTTCAAGAATAACAAAATCGGAAACAAATCCACCGGAAGAAATTAATTCACATAACTTTACTTTACCATTGGCTTCTATTACTTCAGAGAATGAAACAGTGAATTTATTGTCCACTAACACTTTAATTCCCATTTATGATTTTACAAATACCAAACCCCAAACCACTTTACTAAGTGTATCTACTTGTGACAAAGCTTTATGTGAATTAGGTAAGTGATTGAAAATATATAATTTTGGGATTATGATATTTAATTAAATAACGAATGCTTTCATTCATCTTTAAATTAGTGTGGCATATTAAACAATCGATTTCGATTGCTTGATCAGCGTAACAGACTGCATAATAAGGAATTTTTTGGTTAATAGACAGAATCCAAGTGATGGACCTACTGTTCGCAAAGATTGACGAGGTCGCCTGAGTTTTTTCAGAGTTATTTTTTTATCCCAAGGGCTACGTATGGTATACATATGTCTTAAGATACCTTTTAACTACATTAGATGTATGCTTGCACCCATTCACCAAAGCGGAAACCCAGTTATACCGTTGTGCACTCGAACCCTGCTGTTATTAGCTTAGATGCCTAGTCCATGATGCATCACGTGGAAGACGAACGGCCAAGTATATTATTATCATTGGAAATTGAGAAGTTATAAGTATTACTAAAATCCTCAGGATCATTAGAATCTTCATCTTTATAATTTTAAACATTTTACTTAAAAAAATGTTTTTACTGTTTTGTTTTTATAATAGCAGCTTAATATTTAAGAATTTTGTTTATTTGTATATTTGTTTTAAATTTGCGATACTTTAGTCTAATTTTTTTTAATGATTGTGATAATTCTGTTTCTATACATCCGGGACTAATCAGGATCAGGGACCGATCACACAACGATATAACTTGTCTTCTCGTTTTGAGGATGGGTGCATGAACATACAAATGATACTTAAAATATATCTTTAAATATATACATCTACATGTAACCTTTGAGCTGAAACAATCCTAAAAAAATTAGAGGATTTAATTAATTTTTGCTAACAATGGTGCCGTTACAAAAATGATGTTTATTAGTAAACGAAGTTTATTACTTTCATACCTTTGTTGCGTATACTGGTATTTTTTTATATATAATACGACATTTAATTGTTTGAGATGCTTTGCCAGTACGGAAATAATGGAGAGGTGATCACGTTACTAATCAATCTATTTAACGATAAATTAACGAATAATTATTTGTTTTTAGGTGTCCAAGAAACTACATCGTCCTTTGCTTGGTTATCACGAAGTTCATTTATTACTGGAATGTCTGGCACTTACCTTAAAGTGTTTGACTTATCTAGTAAGCATTTTGTTATATTTTTTTAACATTAATTGATTATTTTATATGTTAAACAAAATTTTTTTAAATGTTTTATTTTAGATCCGAATAAACCTTATCAAATGACAACAACTCGAGCGGTATATGGTTTAACCGTAGATCCACTTTGTAACATTCGAATTGCTTCATTTTGTGAGGTATGCATTCTTAAACTTGGAGTTATGTATTTATAATATTTTCAAATATTTAAATTGTAATAATTTATTTATTTTATTTTATGTTTGCTATTTCGAATGTTTTACGAGAAATATCTTTCAGCAGTGGACATTTTAGCGAAGCCGCATTTTAGTGCCGGTAATGGAATTCGAACCCATGTCCATCGAGGTCCGAGCGCTGTACCGCTAGACCACCTCGGCATGTAAATATATTTAGTTTGAGGAGTTAACTAAGAGCTCTGTATAACTGTTTAGTTATTGCTAAGAATATTATCAGCAGTGTTGTACATGGATTTGATTGGCTCAAACTAAGTATATTTATTATTTAGTCAATTTGAAATTTGTAATATTACACAAATTTTAAAAATATATACTTCCAAACTTTAATTTGAATTATTGTTTGTTAATTGAAAAGGAATGGAATGAACAATATTTTTATTTCTATTAATTTTTAATGATAGATTTATTTAAGTTATTTGTGATTTAACAATAGTGTTTGTTGTATTTATATTGTTTATTAGTTGAGGCAAACGTAACTGTCTAAGATTACAATAAATCCCTCGATTTCAGTTCAGAATTCGGGTTTACAAATCACGTTTTCATTTGACTAATAATAATATAAACGTTGCATTATACTCAATTTTGTTAAGCATCTTAAACAATTACTTTGTATTGTTTTGCACCTGAACAAAATAATATATTCCTCAGCAAATGTAGCATTATAATAAGCCTATTATTTGATTAAAAATGTCATTTTTGGATGTGTATAAGTTTTGATAAGATTACGTAATTTTCTACCAGTGGTCTACATATGGTAATAATATTTTTTAAGTGCCTTGGGTATTACTTATATTAGTTTTTCAAAGTGAAAACCAAGTTGTATTCCCTATGCACCTGTCCATTGCTGAGTTTTAGTTTAAATCCTGGATGCATTACGTGGAGGTATAGAATCACGTGTCATCGTCATCAGTAATAGATTATATAAAAATGTTAGCGTTTTTTAAGTCCTCAGGATTATTAATATACCGGATTTAAATAATGCTAATATTGTACTTGTATTTGCAAGTACATCAGTACTAATTCTTGAAAGTGTTTTTACTACTTTAAATGTTTTATTGGAGACATTTTTCAGCACAATGGACATTTTAGCGAAGCCGAACATGGGTCGGAATTTAGTGCCAATGGTGGGGATCGAATCTGTCTTGGTTTGAGTGTAGTGCTATACCACTAAATCATCTCGGTACAATGATACAATTATTTATTTATTTATGGTTATTGGCTTAGATACTTCAGTAGAAGTAGCTTTCAGCACACAAAAGATATGTACAATTATAAAAATACAATACAAAAAGCAGTGTGTAACATCAGTCCAAAATAAATAAATAAGTAAAGTAAGGTTAAATTACATAGGCTAAAAAAAGAAAAAAAAACTCAAAATCAACGTATATTCAAAGTC